>JACGTP010000031.1:1286712-1326416 GCA_023678845.1 Mischocyttarus mexicanus | reverse complement strand
AGGACATCAAAGTTGATCTTTAAAAAAGAGAAAAAATGTGGATTTTTAGGAAAATGGGTGGGTGGGTTGAAGATGGTGGTGAAATTGTTTCGGTAATTTTATCCGAAAACTTTGCATAACAACCTGTGTCCATATTGCATTTTGTCTTTCTCCCGATTTTATTTTACGTACGCGTATTATACTACATCAAAAATAAAGAGAAAGAGAGAGAAGGCACGCATACGGGGGTGGGTGTGAGGGTGTTGGTTGGGAATTACCAACCCCGTCGAAGGAAACCAGTCGAACTCGTGTCCCAGCTACGTTTCGCGGTGGATTTAGCGGTATGCCCATGTATATTTTTTTAAATATACACATATAAAGTATTTAAATATTGTTTTTTTTTTCTAAATAATAATAATTACTATTATTATTATTTTATATGATCTAACTAGAGAATATATATACACGATGATATTTTTCAACACGTATCTCGGTTACACGTTTTCTCCTCGGTCTTCTTCTTGTTCGTCAATATTTGTTATTTTTAATCAATCATTCATTAATTCTTTCTTTCTCATCTTTAAAATAATAAAATTAATTCGAGATACAATGATATTCTTATATTGATTATTTTCACGTGATTTAAATACTTTTAGATTTTGTTTTTTTTTTTATTTTTTTTTTATTCATATTACTCTTCCATTGAATTATTTTTCTTTATTTTATTTGTTTTTAATTTTTATCGTACAATCGTATCGACGACGCTGCGATTCGACGCTTTCCATTGAAAACGAAACCGCTAAATCGACCCCGAGAAAAAAAAAAAGAAACGAAGCCAATTTCTTTTGGAGAATGATCTTGTTTTTTTTTCCTTTCTTTTTTAAATTTAATCGATAATTATCGTCGAACCGACGCGTCGTCAAAACGATACACGAAAGTCATTGGGCAATGTGTTTTAACAAAGCCCTGGTGCGAACAGTTTGATCGAACTACTTTTTTCCAAAATAAAACCTTCAACATAAATAAAAAAATAAAAATACCACATAGTAAATTAATGAATAACAAATAAAAGATATTTCTATTCGCACCAGGCTACAAATTGTTTTTGTTTTAAAAGACCAGGGGAGAAAAAAGAGACAGGTGAGATATGAGAAAAAGAGAAGAATAGGTTTAAAGTTAACACGTTACGTTCCGCATTTCGATAGCATATGTTCCCCAAGATGATTTCTTTTAAGAACATTTGTCAATCATTTTAAGACAATCTTAAAGTATATTTATTCGTGGATCGTATTCGACCCATGTGGCTTAAACGGAAAGTAAAAGATGAAAAGATCATCGGGATGATTTGAAGTTCGGTACGGAACGTGTTAAACAGAAACCATACGCAACAATAATATATGGGAAAAAGAGAATGATAGAATACATATCATTCGAGTTTCATTCAACGTGTTCAACAGGGTTTAGGAGTTAACGAAAAAGAGAAAGAGAGAAGAGTACAAGTGAATCTGAGTGAATGTAAATGTGTGTGTGTGTGAGAGAGAGAGAGAAATAGATGGAGGAACGAGCCTTCAAATTCGCAGCATCTTCGAACGAGAACAACAACTACAGCAACAACTGCAACGCAACAACAATAACGACAACGCCGAGGAGAAGGAGAGGAGAGGAGATGATGGTGGAAAAGAGGAGGAGTTGAAAGAGAAGGAGGGTCTCTTAATCCTTTGTTTCCAGGTCCTGCCTTCCAGGTCCAGTACCTTGAGTATCCTGCAGACACACACATCTCCGTTTTTTCAACATCTGTTCCCAATTGTCGCTGGCTGTCCTTTCAAATAGCAATTCAAAATACCGACAATAATAAAAAGAAAAGAAAGAAAGAAAAAAAAAAAATCAATTAATCATATTTCACATTAATAAATGTGACATTTTTTAACCAGCAGGTCGTTCCTTCGTTACCGACTATTACTATTTTACTATTACTACTACTACTACTACTACTACTACTACTATTACTGATAAAAACAATCCTTTTCGCAAGTCCCAAGCAAGCGGTGACGACACACACACACACATAAATCTTCCTTCCTTTGATTATTTTTTTTAACACGTATATATATATATAGTTAGATATATATTTTTTTTCTATAGAAATCTCTTCTTCGAACCGGATTATTTATTTATTTTTTTTTTCTCCAATTCATTTAATTCCTTTTTTTTTATATTTTTGTATTACATTCGGGATAAAAAGAAAGAGTATAATTAAGGAATTCTGTGCTAATTATTAACGCAAAATACGCACGCACCGCAAATAGCACGCAAAGAGAGAAAGAGAATGAGAGGAAGATTAAGAAAGAGAGAGACACGCGTGTTTTCTTCCCATGTTTGTTGGTTGGCATTTTATCGCAGCTTTTTTTCTTTTTTTTCTTTTTTCTTTTTAAAACAAACATTTCCTTAATGTTTAATACGCTTATCCTCGCTGTTTATCATTGCTTTTTTATTCTATATATACGCCAAAACCGTACCTATATATATGTACTAACCATATATACGTTTACGAACATTTGCATTTTTTATTTTGTAAATTCTCTTCCTGCTTTTTAAATTTTTATTTTTCAAACAAACGTTTTCTTCTTTTTTCTTTTTAAATATACATATATCTCGTTAGTTGCATTTAAAATATTATACACAATAATAGTTGTCTCTGTGTCTGTTGATTAATCGGAGCTATGGGACTAACCTTAAAAAAAAAAACAACGTTAGATATACACATATATATATATATATATTAATTTATTTAAATATATATGTGTGTGTGTATCTCGGCGACGTTAGAACGATCAAAGGTGTGTAGTAATCACTAACGCGTTTTAATACTAATAATCAAAAATGATAATGATGTTAATAATGACGAGAGACAGCAAGACAAAAATATAAAAAAAAAAATAATAAAAAATTGCCGATCATTCGATCGGTCTCGTTCTCATTATTCGCGATTTCCCTCTGTTGCATATTTTACCACATGCATATTATTATTACGTACATACACGAGGGAGCATAATAGAGAGAGAGAGAATGAATGAATGAATGAGAGAGAGAGAGAATAGAAAAAATATATATGAAAACATGTTATACATGCACATCAAAACCCCTTGACTCATCGTTTATAATTATAATCTATTTATATTTTATTCCAGATTGTCTCACTTGCATTTTTTAGCTACTGCATTATTATAACAATTAATGTATATATATATATATATATATATATGTAAATATACATATACATATACAATAATATCCAGCCGGTGTTTTTAAAAGAATATATTCATCGGTATTTTATGGTTAATTTTTTGTGTTTGTTTTCTTCTGCTACATACTCGTCGTCTCTCTTTTATCGTTCATCATATTTATTATATACATATACGTATGATTTATTTTTTTTTTTTATTTTTTTATTAAGTGTATTATAATATTAACATTTTTGCGTAAAATATCATACATACATATGCGTGCATATATATATTTAAATCTTCCTTCGGCACTTTGTCGCGTTGTGGGTGTAGTCGTTGCATTCGTCGTTCCGATCGGTTCGGTCATTTTGTCGGGGTATAATAAAAATTAAAATATTATTTGTTTCGCTATCACGTAAATGCAATAGAAAATAATAAACAAATAATCAATCACCGATTAAAAAGAAAATTAAGGTGCTTTTTTAACGACACTTTTCTTTCATAGTAAATTTTTTTTTTCTCATTCATTATTGTTCTCTAATAATTAACACCGTCCCCCTTACCCTTTTCTTTTTTTACCTTTAAGAGCTTTTAATATATTCTTTTGTGATACTCGCATAATTTAATTGAAAACAATGACATAGAAACTTTCTTGCTGTTACATTATTAATTGGTAGAGAATGTAAATTTAACCAAAAAAAAAAAAAGAAAAATAATAAAAGAAGAAGAAGAGGTTGAAAAGTTTCTTTCTAATATGTCCAGAGGAACGAGAGGGTCTGTTAACGAAAATAACTCTAGCGAGCGAATAAATGATTGAGAGATAGTGCGAATGAGAGAGAGAGAGTGAAAGAGAGTGATAAAGAGATAAAGATAAAGATAGATAACCAAAAAAAAATATATATATATATATTAAAAATTTTCCCATGACCTTTACCACACCACGTAGCCGGCGTACGTGAATGTCACGCTGCATAGAGCACCTTTTTATGCATTATATATAACTCCATAGCTTTTTATTTAATTTATTTTTAAAGAAAAAAGAGAGAGAGAGAGAGAGAACATATCAAATTAATATTAACGTTTATAATTATTATACTCGATTTGATTTTTTTTATTAAATAATCTCTTCAACTCGTTTCTTCGTTTCGATTTCATCCCGTTTATCAAATCTTTTGTTTTTTATTTTTCAAATGTTGTTTAATTAAATATATAGTAGCTTTGTTTTTTTTCTTTCTTTACAATTTCGCTCGGATCATGTACATACTTCGCTTGACCTATCCATCCTGTCATATTTATTTAAAAAAAAAAAAAAAGAAAGAAGAAGGTTCAGGTAATACTACTATCCTTGTTGTTCATCTCCTTTCTTTATAAAATATATTCGATATATATATATGTATATATATCTTATATATCAAGAGGACTCGATCGATCACCGTAAAAGCTTTTGTACGTGTCCCGAGCGAATTCTCTTCCGCTCTCTTATTTTCTTTAATTAATTAATCCTTAATCTCCGTATATCTCTTCTTTATATATGCATATATATATATATATATATATAATCTGTCAATCTCCTATCTGTCATGCAATATTACTCGCAATCTTATTACCTGTCTTTTTTTTTTAATCTCGACCAACCCCCTCACAACAACAACCCACCACCCCTCTTCACAAACCCCCTTTTTTTTGAATTACCTATGAAAAATCTCGAAAAAAAAGAAAGCAAAAGAAAAAAAATGGCACCGCTTCAATTATACATTTACATATATATATTCTTATTATTATTATTTTAATACTCTTCCAGTAGAAATATTTCTTTATTTTCTCTTATTTTAATTCTTATTATTTTCTAAAGAAAAATAAAACTGAATTATGGTATATTTTTTTTCTTTTTAAAAAAAAAAACAAATGGACGAAAGAAAAAAAAGGAAAAAGAGAATGCTTTAAAACCGAGAAAAACGTCATTTCCCGCCCTCACCTTTTTTACATTTTGTGTCTTTTCCCCAGTGTCGAACTGCAGAAAGCAAACCTAGAGGCCCAAAATACCCAAACCCCTGGCAGCGGTACCACTCCCGGGGCATCCGGGGCCAGTGCTTCCCCTTCTACTACCACTACCAATGCCTCTCCCTTGGCCAGCGCCATCCCCTTGGCTCAGCTGCTAAGCAAGCCAGGAGCCCTGAACGCCCTATCCAGCCTGACCGCCCTCGGCGGACTCACGGAATTGCTAGGTGGCGCTGCTGGCGCCGCGGCCTCGGCGCTACCGGTTCAGACGACCGGCGTCCACCGATCGCACAAGGCTTTCACGCCGAGGATGCGCAGCCCGGGTGCGCCCGGACCAACCGACAGCGGCAAATTCAAATCAGAGCGCACCAAATACAACCCCTACTGAGTAGTTGCTGCTGAAGATCGTCAAAGGAGTGCTGACGATGACCTCGCGGGAATCTGATCCTGCCTTCATCTTATTAACGTTTATGAGACAGAAAGATTAAGAAATTGAAAAAAGGATGATAATTATGATGATGATGATGATGATGATTATGATGATGATGATGATTATGATGATTATGATGATTATGATGATAATGATGATAATGATGATGAGGATGATGATGATGATGATGATGATGATGATGATGATTAAAGAAAAAAACAAAAATCGACAAACAATTAAATAAACACATGCGACGTGCACGCGCACACATTATTACATCCCACGTGTGCACGGATCAATAATAATAATGCTATTAACGAAGTGGAGTTGGTTTAGAAAAAAAAACAAACAAACACGTATATATTAATATATACAGATAGGACACAGCCAGACAGATACACACACACACACACAAACACACACACATATGTAGGTACACGTTTACGTATATACATAATATTATAATAGCACATACTTTTTATTGATAATTTTTGAAATACCTACTTCTAATCATCATTATGATTTTTTGATTATTATTATTATTATTATTATTATTATTTCTTATTATTATTATTATTATTGTTATTATTATTGTTATTATTATTATTATTATTATTATTATTATTATTATCATTATCATTATTATAATGAATTATGATTATAATATCAATTACTTATTATCAATACTACATTGTAATGATTATTAATTAATCATTTCTTATTCTTCTTATTATTATTACTATGATTATTCTTATTAATATTATTATCAATAATACTATATAAAAAAGGGATGAACCGTAGTTAAAAAAAAAGCAAAGAAAAAAAATGGAAAAAAATGATAAAAAAAGAAAAAGATGAAAATGAAAAAAGTTAATTATAACGGACGCCAGGGTAGCGGCAAAAACCCGGACGAAGAAGACTCGATCGTTAATCGCCCATTGATTATGTTTCCTATTTTTTTTTTTTTTTCTGTCTTTCTTTCTTACTTGTCCTTTTACCTACGTAAAAAAATAATTACATTTTTTGTCTGTTTAGATAAAAATTCGTAAATAACAAAAAAAAGAAAATAAATGTAAACTAAGCAGGGGCCGATTTTCGAACGAGTCTTTTTATATTAAAAAAGCCTTTAGTACCCGATCCCGAGTCTCTATTCTCCGAGCAGACATTTTTTTTCTGTATAATTTGATTAAAACAAATTTTTTTTTTTTTTTTTTATTATTGTTTATTTCCCTTTTCCCTAGCACAAGAAGAGGAAAAGAACTTAAAGAAAATTTATACATCCTTCTGCTTCCTTTCCTTCCTTATTTCCTTCGATGCGATAATATTGGTAATAGATTTTTTTAATTTTTTTCTCGTTAAAAATAAATATTCTACAACCCATCCCCCTCCCCTATTAATATTTGTTATTATTCAATGTAATAAAAAAAAACTATTGCTTTTCAATTTATAATTTTAATTTATTCTTCTCTGTTATATTTGATTATTTCATCTTTATTTACTTTCGCGTTATTTCTCTTTTTTTTTTTTTGTATTTTTTGTAAATTTGTTTATAAGTTTATTATATAATTTTTATTTTTGGTTTTCGTAGTTGCTCGGAGAGCGAGTCCCCGAGATCGTAACTACCGTTTGCGAATGAGAGATAATAGCATTTTATATTACATATGTATATACTATGTGTGTGTATATATATACATATACATATACATATACATATACAGAGTGTCTGGAATATTTCGTGCAACGTTTGTACGAAGTAAATAAACGTAGGACGCTCTGTGTGTGTGTGTGTGTATATATATATGTATATATATATATTCTTATATGTATATGTATATTTATATACACGCGTAGTATTATTGATGAACACATACACTTTATTATATAAGCGTAATTCTAATTACAATTATGTATTAATTAATATCGATTGGCGTTTTACGCAAGAACTTTTACCTAGAAATTCATATGGTTAGTCCAATGTAATTTTGTCTTTTAGCTATTAGTAGAATATTTTATCGTGAGAGAGAGAGAGAGAGAAAGAGAATGAATGAGTGAGTAAGAAAGAAAGAAAGAGAGAAAGAGAAACATGAACGAACGAAATTTAATACGTGAGTAGTAATCCCATGGATTTCGTATGAATGACAAAAGAATGAAAGAAAAAGATTTTTGTTTTTTCTCCCCTTTATAATATATATACTTATATATATAGATTTTCTTCAATTTATATTATTCTTTACTTTCCGATAGGATTTCTTTTTTCTTTTTTTAATTATTTTCATCTCTCTTTGTAATCATGCTTTTTCAAATAAAATTAATACGGGAAATGAGATAAAAAATGGTGTAGTACAAGGAGATTAATAATTAACCTTGTAATCGTAATAAAATCATGTGTGAATTTAATCAATTTATTTAAACACTCGGACGAATCGTTAACCGATGTTTAAAAAATTCATTATGAGGTAATAAAAGTAAAGATATTTACAATAAAAAGAAAAAAAGAATAAACATAGTTTCAATCAAAAAAAAAAAATGGGTGTACGCGTAAGAAAAATAAATAAAAGTTTTTTCTACGAGTTTATTATTATTATTATTATTATATTATTATTTTGTATTATTATTATTATTATTATTATTATTGTTATTTTTACTGGTATGGTGATCATTGAATAACCCGGTGAACAATGTGAGAAAATTAACAAAAAGGGAGAGAATGAAACAATCAATGAACTTTAGTCGCTTAGTGGTCATATTATTATAACAATAGTGATTATGTATTAGAAAAGAAAAAGAAAAAAAAAAAGAAATATGATTAAGTGATCTTCAATATGCGCAAACAACAGAGACACCACATGCACATACACTTGAAAAACAGAACATATACATATATGTATATCTCTCGATAGAAAGGATCGTAATAAAAAGAAACACGACGATGAAATATCTCAACCAAATTGATTCAGACAATAGATTGTTTCTTATCGAGATAAAAAAGAAAAAGACAAAAAATATTAAAAAAGAATTATCGTCACGAATGACCACGATCATTATCATCCCCAGGTTCTGTTTTAATTTCGTGTAATATTAAAAAAAAAAAAAAAAAGGATTAAGAAAGAAAGTATGTGTGTGTGGGTGCGCGCGTACCGTGTGTTTAGGGTTAAACGTGTATTTGACTTTATTATGCATTATTACGTATTAAGTGATAAAAGATCCATCAATCAAAATAGGATCGATTAATCGAGCAGAGTAAGCTCGTTGAATAAAATATTAATAATTAAGAAAAGAGACGAAGAAAATCATCGAGTATAGAAAGAGGTAACAAAATAATAATAATAAAAAGGTAGTTAAAAAAGAAAAAAAAAAATTAAAAAATATAAAAAAACCTTTGTAAAATCGTGATCGACTGATACGATATTTCTATGTATTACATACATACATATTACATATACATATTCATATACATATAGTTTATATATGGATACGTGTATATTAGGCTTGTCAAATATGAAATGGAGCAAATGTTCAATTCAATTATTTGCATTCTTTGCTCCATTTCATATTCGACAGCTTAATACGTACGTCTGACATACATGCGTGTGTTTTGTGTGTGGGCGCGTGCATGTGTGTGTGCGCGCGTGTGTGTGCGCGCGTGTGTGTTCACGTGGGAGGTGAAAATAGGGTACCGGGGGATGCGTTTTAGATAAAGGAACAAAAAAAAGACATTTCACGTGTTTAAAAACAACAACAAAATATAAACGAGAGAGAGATGCAACTCACGATTTTCACGATTCACTTTTTTCTAATCTTACGAACAACCAACAATTCGCGTCGAATTTTCTTCTTTAATCCTTGAAAAAAAACTAAAAATAAATAAAAATGAAAAAAAAAAGAAAAATAAAGTATAATTCAGTAGTTTCGAACACGACCATCGCACGTTTTCTATAGAAAATAGAAAAAGGGGGGGAAAGATTGATAAAAAAAAATGTTTTTCTTTAGAAGTAAATAAAATCTCGCGAAAACGAACTCGTTTAGTGGTTCGAATGTGTGTATCAGTCTGTCATTAATAATAATTATAATAAAAATTAAGGATTAAAAGGAATAATAGTATATTATAATAATAATAATTATAATAATAATAATAATAATATTAAAAACAAGAACAATTACACTTAACAACAACAACAACAACAAAAAACCATCAAAAATGGAGGAAAAAGATGTCGCGAAGAGCTGTGTACGACTCTGTGCGCGCTTTTAAACAATACAGATATCTTTAATTATCCTGTATAATCTTGTTAAATAAAAATTTAGGCGTGTTTAATATAAATAATAACGGAAGATAAACAAAAAAAAAGTAAAAGAAAAGAAAAATACAAGTAAGTGAGAAATCTCTCTTCCGGAGGCGTCCTATTTTCGAACGAGGACGCGCGACCATTTTTTATCTTTTTTTTTTTTTATTGTCATCATCATTATTATTATTATAATTTTTAGTAAAAATAATGGAGGAATGAGAAAAAACGGAATAAAAATAAAAACAGTCAAACGAATATTCGCGCGTCCACGTTCCTTCGCCACGTGTGCGTTTTATTGCAAAATCCTTCTTCAGAAATATTTACAAGGGGGAACAAAAAAGGGACGAATAAAAGTAAATGCATATGCAAATATATATATGTATGTGTGTATGTGTGTGTGTTAATTTATTTATTTATGCGTAATAATTCGATACGATTATGATCGATAGTTGTTGTTGCATGGAACTACAATAATTTATTAACGATTTACGTGTATGATACACATACACACACACACGTACACATGTATATATAAATATAAGTAGGTGTGAATTACGATACCAGACTCGAAAAGTTTACACGGTGATATAAATAAACTTATTAGATAGTCAAATATGAAATGGAGCAAATTTTAATTCAATTCTGTTTCATATTTGACAACCTAATATTTTCATAGTGATGAATTTCTTCACGCTAATAATTGTTCATTTTTCGAAAAAAAAAGAAAGAAAAGTTAAAAACGTGAGATCTGCGTATCGAAACTTCTCACCCCTCGTCCCTCTCCTTTTTTTATTTTTTGTTAATTTACGAATGAATGTAAGAAAAAATTAAAAATGCACGTTTATGTACGTTGTGTGTTACGCCAATACATACGTGTACGTAAAGAGAAAAAAAAATACAAAATACCGTACTCAAGATCGGAGAAACTCATACTCGTGATGATGATGATGATGATGATGATGAAAGAGATGTAGAGAAAGGGAGAGAGAAAGAGAAGATGTATCCATCCAACCAACTTGCCCCAGGCTCCTGCCCGTCTTTGGTAAGCACCATCCAATCCTTTATAGTCCTTTTAATCGACTTTATCCTGTTTAACTGTCGACTAGGAAATTTTTCACGTATTTTTTCACATTATTTTTTATTATACATTTTTTCTTTTTTTAATATATTATATATATATATTTTTTTTTATTTTTTTTTTATATTACTGCTTACACACAAACAAGACGCGAGGAACACACAAATGATTTAGAAAATACTTTTTTCACTGTTTGTATTTGGTTACATGTTAAAACGTGTAATTCGTTAATTCATGGAATAATTAAACATGTTTAAGTATCAAAGTAACTAGAATTACATACTCTAACTAGGTAATATAAAAATTTAAGAGAGGTTTATAGTTCAAATTAGATATAATTAAATAGCATGATTAATAAAACGTTTATTTTTATTAAGTAGAAGTAATTATAATTACGATCATTGTGGTGGTAAATTGAATAAATTGTTTTTATTAAAAACCGTGATTAAAATTTTTATTCAATATTTTAATTATTTGTTTCTATCTCGTTAATTCATGTTTTCATTTATTTATTTATTTTTTCAACAATTTCAAACGTATAATACACATAATTTTTTTTATATTCTTTCCTCGAAACTTTTAAGACATTTAGGTTTTTCATGAATGAATTAAATTATACGTTTTAACGGGTAACATGTTATCAACATTTCAATTAATTGTAAGTACACGTAATACTCGTACACAAACAAAGGTGTTACTTTACTTTTGGACATTCAAGACACAAGACCAACGACAACAACAACAACAACAACTACAACAACCAGAGACATCCAAGTAATAATAATCCCCCTTATGGGGTTATACGTATGTGTGAGAGAGCAAAGAAAGATATAAAGAAAATAATTCATTTTTGTGTACTATAATTAAAGAGAAATTTTTGATGAACTATTTTCGAGATTTATACATTAGATATATTTGTATTATATTTTTAAATAGTTTTTCATTATACTTTTTCTTTTTCGAAACAAATTTCGAAAACTTTGCGTTTTCTCGTTCGACGTAAATGGTTCGTAGAAATTTTTCTGCATTGTTTTATTTTATTTATTTTTTTCTTTTTAACATAACAGGGACAATTTAAAAAATTTGTCATTTTTGAATCGTTTGACAATTGTGTTTTAAAAAAAGAAACTCTTAAATATTTTTCAAATTGTCCTACAAAATAAAATAATAAAAATAAAAGAAAAAGAATTTGTTTAAAATGTTTGCTTAAAAATTAACGCGAGTATCTTAAACAAAATCAAACTTTTAATGTGTTTTTTATTTTTTGAATAATAATTATTACACGTACGACAGAATTTTTCAAATACCACGATATCTTCGTAAAATGAAACACATGTAAATGAGAAATAATTATTTAAAAAATTCCGTGGTACCTGTAATCAATTCTAAAAAAAAAAAACACTGTAGAAAATCCTCGATCAGGAAAAAATGTTTTTGATCGAGACGAAAATGAAGGAAGAGATGGAAAATAAGAAAAAGGAGAAAGAAAAAGAAGGAAGAGAGAGAGAGAGAGAGAAAAAAGGAATAGTTTAAAAAGGAGACTTAAGTAACAATTCTGTTTCAGGATAACGATGGAAACGTCAGGACTGCCTGTACCAGCTTACCACTTCATAACACCGGACCACATCGTCAAATCTCCGATTCATTGAATATCGCGGACGACGTTAGCCGCCACGTATGGTCGTTATCGACGTCGAAAGGACGCGGGGCGTCGCGACGTACGCGAGAAGGCTGTCTCTGGCATCTGGAACCAGCTCACTATAATAGTGTGTTATACCAGTTTGCTAATCGACACCCATGGGAAGATGATGACGATGATGATGATTATGATGATATTGATTCTAACGATGAAGATGATGATGATGATGATGACGATGACGATGACGATGACGATGACGATGACAATGACGATGATGATGATGATGATGATGATGATGATGATGATGATTAAAATAATGATTAATAATAATAAAGAGACATGGGCAAATGAGAATTTAGAAAGAGACAAAAATCAGATAAAAGTAGTAATAGGAAATGAGAGTAGTAGTCAAAGAAGAAGAAGAAGGAAAATGAGGGTGGGAGTGATTGGTTTGAGAATAAGGGTATTATTAATATTAGGAAGAGGGGAATGGGGGAGGAAAGGAGTGGAGGGAGTGATTGATATTACATGGAAGGGAAAGTAAAGAGAATAATTAGGGTAGTGTTTAGGAGTGTGTCCTGTGTGGAGGAGATTAAAGTAAGATACAAGATGTTGTGATTCGTTGGATTGGAAGAAGATATATTAAAGAAAGAAATAGAGGACAAACGTAAATTAGGGGAGAGATACGAAACACGCGCGCATGAGTGTATTATTACGCGTACGTAAAAAAAGAAATAAAGATTACGTATTATATATATACACGCGTGAAAAAAAGGGGGAAAAAAAGGGATAAATAATATACATGATATGAAAAAAAAATAATTACACTTTGACATTACACACACACACACACACACACAGACACACATACGTACGTAAAAATATACCCGATTTTAAAGTACACGCGCATTCGTCATATTTTATATACACATATTATATATATATTTATATATATATATTTGTGTATATATATATTTAATATACGTAAAAAGAAACAAACAAACAAATGATATAAAATTGTCGAGAAAATCATACTCGATTCAACATAAAAGAAAAAAGAAGACAATGAGATGTGTATATATAATAAGAGAAAAAGGGCACACACACACACACACACACACACAAAATAGGATGATTACGTTATTAATTTAACTAACGTGATCATCTGCCCACGCGTTACACGAGATTAGGAAGAGGTTGGTATATATACACGAAGTAAAAAAAAGAAAAATATAAAAACCAAAAAAAAAAAATAGAAAAGGAATGACGGGGTAGTAGGTAAGAAAAAAGAAAAAAAAGTAGAAGGAGTGTGATGAAGAAAATAAAAGAAAGGGACAAGGAGAAACGCACGGACACAAACACACATTACACACACACACACTCGAGTGTACAAAACTTTGTACAAAAGATATTTAAAAAAAAAATAAAAAACAAAGAAGAAGAAAAAAGTAAAGAACAAACGAAGAAGAAAATGAAAAATTTTAAAAACATAATAAAAATACACAAAAAAAAAACAATGGTGTATGCCGCAGCCGATGATGAACAAAAAAAAAAACCGTGCTGCTGCCGATTGGTAAAGGGAACAAGCCAAAGATACGTTAGTTTTCATTTTTATATTTAAACGAAAAAAAAAAAATTATGCGAGAGAGACGGGAGAGAGATACGAGAGAGACGGGAGAGAGATACGAGAGAGAGAGAGAGAGAGAGAGAGAGAGAGAGAGAAAGAGAGAGAGTTATTAATTATTAATTATAAACTATATACGATCGCAATGATATGACGAATGATAATGATGCTAAGGAAAAAAAAAAAGAAACAAAAAAAATAGTAATACTCTTAGGGCTGGTCGTTTTAGAATCTCCTTTCGAACCCCTTCCCAACTCCTTCTTCTCCTGTAGCCCAGCACCAACTGCTCTCCTTGTCTTTGACACGAGTATCGAAGGTGTCGGGAGGAGGAGAAGGAGAAGGGGGAGAAGGAAGAAGAAGAAATAATATAAAAGAGAAAAAAATAGAAATAATTAATTTAAATAAATAAATATCGAGAACAAATTTAATCGCGCGCGCGGTATGATTAATTATTTCATTAATTAATTAATTAAACCGAAAGAAAGAGAGAAAAGGTAATTTTTAATTAATTAATTAGTAGTTTAAAAAAAAAATGGTAGCTTTTGCATGCGAGAGAGACTCGATTTCAAAATTTTTGCTCTGACGAACAACGGATATTAATCGCGTAATAATTAACATCCTACGTGTTAATTATTTATATATATTTATCATAAATTTTTATCCCCTTCCATTTTTCTTCTAACTGTTTTTCTATTTTCTTTTTTTTTTTTGTTACTTCCATTGATCCGATCCCCTCACCCCCTTCTGTTTCTAATTTTATTTTTTATTTCGCCGAGGATCTTTTCTCGTAACTCTCTACTCGAGAATGCAATCGATAATTATTATACAATAAACATATATATAATAATAATAATAACAATGAATAATTATTGATTATAATTTTTATCGATTGAACGAGGAAAAACCAAAAATCTTCGTATCTCGTTTAGGTATCTCAATTTAAACGTAAAATAAATTATTTATCCTCGATCTTATCCACCCTTTCCACCTTAACATCTCCAATCCTTCAATCAAAGGATATAAAAAAAAACAAAGCGACAAAAAGAAAACAAAGATAAGATAATGGGAAAAAAGAAAATACAATGAGGATAATAAAAATGTGGGGTAAAAGGAAAATATCGAAACCTCGTTTTGCTAGTCGCGTAATCTTTTGTTTGAAGGAACGATAAAATTATTAAACGTGGAATATAAAAATAACGATATATATATATTTATTATACGAATATATAAAATGGAAATATGAATGCAAGAGAGAGAGAGAGAGAGAGAGAGAGAGAGAAAGTGGAACAGAAAATACAGAAAAACAAAAACAAACGACATACCCTAAACTCACCTATAATACCATAATTAAAATAATTTCTGATAAAAAAGATACGAGCTCCCACAAGAAAGAAAGAAAAGAAGAAAAATGAAATAAGCCCGATTCGTTGAATAATCAGAGAAGCCATAACTTCTCTCCAAAGACTTCCAGCATCAAACACACACAACAACATCTCGTTCTTCCTTTCGCGATTAGGATATTTCTAACCTTTTCTTTTTTTTTTTTGTTTTATCATTTTTCTCGTTTGCAAATCTTTATCTCTTTCTATCCACCTCAGCTTTTGCGTATCTTCCGATTTGTGCCAAAAAGAATTAGTAAAATAGAAGAAAATGGAAGGAAGAAAAACCAAATTTCCGTGGTCTTTCCATTCGAAAGTTTTCCGCGTTAAATTATAAAACCACGTGACCAATTAGCGCGGTCACGTGGCACACCCCGTCGTACTTCCCGCGTCGCGAACCACACTATTCATTTTAAAATTAATATTAATTAGTACTATATTAAATTATTAATCTTGTTTTTATTCTTATTTATTCTTCGTTTTTTGAAGAAGAAACAAAAAAAGACAAAAGAAAGAAAGAAAGAAAGAAAACATCGTTGCGTTCGATTGTAAATCCCCCCACTCACGCCCCTCAACGATTACAAAATGTTCTCTTTCCTTTCCCCTTCTTTATTCAAAAATTGTGATTATATTTGTTCTCACAATTTGTCGAGAAAATCTATTACGTTTGGCCAATCGAATAATATTTTATTGTTTTTATTATTATTATTAATATTATTATTAATATTATTATTCTATTTTATTTTATTTTATTTAAATTTTTCTATTATATATATATATATATATATAAATATATTGTGTGCGAGTGTGTATAAGCGCGCGCAGTAAAGCGCGTGTGAAGAGTGCGTGTGTGCGTGTATATATATATATTTATATATGCATCTATTAAAAAAAAAAATATTATCTTGCTGGTTTCTCGCTTCATTTCGATTGCTCGCGCGAAAGAAATCGGATATAATAATCTACGCGCTTTCATTATTTTGTAAATAGCGCATTTTACTCTCGCGCTCGTGTTGTATATA
Organism: Mischocyttarus mexicanus; assembly: GCA_023678845.1. Lineage (NCBI taxonomy): Eukaryota > Metazoa > Arthropoda > Insecta > Hymenoptera > Vespidae > Mischocyttarus > Mischocyttarus mexicanus. The sequence goes on along the minus strand of JACGTP010000031.1, from coordinate 1,309,757 downwards.
TTTATTATTAAACGACGCGTATTATATATTTATATAAATATATATCATTCGCCGCATTAATAATCACGTCACGTGCCTACGCGTGCCACGTTGAGGCGAATCGCGTCGTTGAAACCTAATCAATCGTTTCATTAAGATTCACGGTTATTTATTATTATTATTATTATTATTTTTAATATTTTTCTCGTATTAATATTATTATTATTATTATTATTATTATTATTAATATTATTATATTTGCGCGTTAATTGGTTGTTGAAAAATTTTTCTTCGATTTCTGTTGATCCCGATTTATTACCCGTTTATTATTTCGTTGTTTTATCTAATTATACATACGACGAATATTTTTGATCTATATTGTATTTTGTACATAAAATGATTAACGTGATTCCCTTTATTTTTTTTTAATCATAACAAAACTAGCCGTTGATCATTTGCTAACTATTTTGTTCTTTTTTTAAGATCGGAAAGTGTGTTATTTTTATTATTATTATTATTATTCTTATTATTATTATTATTGTATTATAAAAATTATTATATTATTATTATTATTATTATTAATATTATTATTATTGTGTTATCGTTTTTTTTATTATTTATGTATATGTTTAATAGATCGAAAAACGTAGAAAGAAAAGAGTGATTGAAATTATTTATTTTTCGTTTCCAAGTAAAAAGAAGAAACAACAACGCATTCGTGGCCAACGAATGAAAATATTTGTCTCGATGGCTACTATTATTATTATTATATTTTTGTATCTCTTTATAGTTTTTTTTTAAACATTTTTCTTCCTTCTTCTCTTCCTCGTTTTTACTCCTTTTTTTTTTAATCCTTGTCTCCAACTCCGACACTGTCTTCGCTATAGTAATCATCGTTATAGTCATTAAACGTTGCAATTATTACCATCATAATTATCGTAAAGATCGTATTTATTGCTCGAACATAATCATCATTATTATCATTATCATTGTCATAGTAATCATCATTATCATTATCAACGATATTACCTTAAAATCCTACTCTCTCCTACCCCATCTCACATCACACAACAACCCTTATTTTTTCACGAAAACGATTTTTCTCCCCGTACTATGCTCAACCATTTGCTGACTACGAAAAAGAAAACCTGGAGGATGACGACTCGACGGATGATGGATTGTATTTTAATCGTAATTCTCAATGACTATATGGAAATGCTTGGAAAATGTTAGAATGGAGAAAGTACGAACGTAAAATGGGGTGCGTTTAAAAAAAAAAAATATGCAGCAAGAAAATGAAGGAGAAAAAGAAAACAAGAACAAAAAAAAAAAGAAAAGAAAAGGTGGAGGGGTGGCTAATTGCATCATTCGAAGTAGGGCACCTACGTTGCTGAAATAAAATAAAATAAAATAAAATAAATATAAATATAAATATAAATATAAATATAAATAAAAAAATAAATAATAATAATGATATAGTAATAATATTAATAATAATAACAACATATTAATAAAGTAAATACAAAAAAAAAAGAAAAGTCGAAAAAAAAGTATGTATATATATATATATAAAAATATATATATATATGAAAAATAAACAATTAGTGAGAGACGCTGTATGATTGTGTATATCAACAATAAATAATTGCTGTGATTAGAACTGATTATTAGTAAGTAGTTAAGGACAATTTTTAAGGTATATAAAAAGGTAAAAGAGAGAGAGAGAGAGAGAGAGAGAGAGAGAGAAGAATGAAAGGAAAAAAAAAAAGAAAAATAGTTAAAAAGAGGTAAGAATTAATATGGAATTTAGAAACAAGAACAAATTATGGAAGAAGATTACCAATTAAATTCATTGATTATCCTTGTGTGTGCAAAAGTGAGAAAGAGAGAGAGAGAAAGAGGAGGAACGAAAGGAAGTAAGATTGGCATGAGTGATAAAAAGAATAAGAAATAATTTGTCTCGAGATTAACGAGGGAATTATTATTCGATCATCGTTCTATACTTCTCGAGATCGTACAATTGTAGTATTATTTTTTAACTTTTTTCAATGACTTTTTTTACTTGTTCTTCTTCTTTTAAAAAAAATCCTTTTTCTTTTTTATCGTAAAATTATTCTACGATTGAGATGATTAAAAAAAAAATTACTCCGAACGGATAGGAAAAGAAACATAAAAGTAAATCGAATCGGGAAATTTTATCGTACGACGTTCAATGACCAAAATTTTGATTCGAGAGAGAGAGAAAAGAAAAAAGAAAAACATTGCGGTGTCTCTCCTCGTTATCGCTCGTTCCCGGCAAGAAAAATAAAAAAAAAGAAAGAAATAAATCGAGGAAGCTTATTATCAAATATTTCAGAAGCATATCCGACGAGACATATGAGACAAACAAAAAAATAAAATAAAATAAAATAAAATAAAATAAAATTAGGCTACAAAGTAAGGAATATAATCTCTCTTTTTATTTGTGTGCTTCGGACATAAAGAAAAAATATGTGGTGTACGTATACATACATAGGATAGATACGTATAATACGTAATACATAAATATAAATCTATATATTTATATATTCGACGTGTGTTGGGTTAGTAGAGAAAAGGTAGAAAGAGGAGAGGAAGGGGTGGAGGAGAGGTATCGATTAAATCGACAAATATCTCGACGTTAAAATATATTTCTAATCGTTTGAAATAACATTTTTTGGAACTTTTAAAATAAATAAAAAAAAAATAAAGAAAGAAAGAGGTTTGTCTTATCGATTATCCGATTAAAATCAGTTTTTTAATACTTATTAATAACGATAATCAGTGTAGTCGTTTTTTGATTAGAAAATAAAAGTTCTAATCGCGGATATGTCGTTTCTACGTTTAATATAAATAAGAAGAAGAACACATACACGTAAAAAGGTGGTGTAGAAAACAACACACCAATTATACGAGATGATGACAATTAATTGAGATTCTTATTCAGTATTAAAAAGAAAAAATAATAAAAAAAAAAAGAAATGGTAAAAAAGAAAATACAAAAAAAAAAAGATAATAAAAAATAAGAGACACACACTCGCCCAAAAAAAAGAAAAAAAATATATATCATCACACACATACACACACATACACATGAAGAAGGAAGATTAAGAAGAACATCGTGCCGTATACGTCGTGCAATAGTGTTCGTTCGAAAAATCACATACGGTGCTAAATGAAATTTTTGTTCTTAGCGATATTTTCGAAGGGATGATACTAGAATTACGCGAGAAAGAAAAAGATACGTAAAAAAAAAATATATATATAAATGAATGAACGAATGAACGAATAATGATTGAATGAATGAATGAATGAATGAATGGGTGAGAAAGTAAAAAATGTATAAAAGAGAGAGAGAGAAAGAAATAAATTAACGTCGGGTTGACATTAGTAAAAGAACCCGCTTTGACTGGGAGAGTTTTAAATGAACAGAGAAAAAGTAAAATAAAAATAAGTAAAAATAATAAAATATAATAAAATAAGAAAACGAAAAGAGAGATAGACACATTATTTTAACCCCTTGCCTTTATGAATCAATCAACGATTATGCGTGCCAGTTTTGATTAAAATAAAATCACGAGAGAGAGAGAGAAATGATCTGCGAAAACGCAGAAACAGGTTTCGTCGGAAGCCAAATTTAGTGGAAAAATTAAAACCAATCGCGTATCTGATACACGTGGTTCTGAACTTTTGGCACGTATCACGTCTCCCACGCGTTGTTTTTCAAGGCAAAGGGTTAAAAAAAGGAAAAAAAAAAAGAAAAGATCTCCTGCGCTTGTTGACCCTATGGATTCGACCGTACAACAAAAGATCGAGGATCGATAGATCGATTGAATTACACTTTCACCCTTCTTTAAAACCACTGTCAATATAGTTTTTCCATTCGAATACCGTGTGATCATCACCTTGTTTTAAAACACTTGACTATGATTAATTAACGAGAAGAGAGAGATACAAAAATATCCATGGTGAAGGAAGGAAGAACGAAAGAAAAATAACTAAACGTAAAAATGAAAATATTAAAAAAAAATAACGATCATATTGTTGTGGCGTAGAGAGCAATCTGTTAGTGCAGGGGCCTTATCCTTACTGCGAGAACCCTGGCAAGGATTCACGTCAATATCGTTTATATTTCTTTTCAATTTTTATATATTTTATAAATGGCTGTATAAAATAATGATAATGATGATAATAATTATAATAATAATAATATAATAATATTAATAATATTAATAATAATAATAATGATGATGATAGAAAGATTTGTCAGCCACGTTAAATTAGATTTTTTAAAGCAGCCAATGAGAAAGATCATTTACGTCAGAGATTTTTCTCCATTTTTTTATTAATACTATTTACAAAATTCTTATAAACGTACGTAATAAGGATACGTTTGATTAGTATAAACGCGTATAATACTATTATTAGAGACACGTTAGATAAAAAATGTAAATTAAATAAATTCGTGTTAGACGATTCTATTTTTGAAATAGCAATTGGTTATTATTTTTTTTTTCTTCTAAATAAATAATTTGACGATGGTGACGACGATCCTTGCCGAGGTTCCTAACCTTTTAAAAAAAGAAAAAAAAAAAAGAAAAAAAAAACCGTAACGCAAGGCAATCAGCTAAGAAATAACTTAGTTTTTATAGGATATTAAATTCGCGTCTTTACTTACTCGCGGTTAGGGTGTATAAGAAAGAAAGAAAGAAAGAAAGAGAGAGAGAAAGAGAGAATGGGAAAATAATGAACAAGGGGCAAGACCTTTCTTTTCCTCGCGCGTCAAAATAAATTAGGCGAAATGAAATTGAAATAAATAAATAAATAAATAAAAGAAAACCCGAATAAAAAAAATAAGCGAGAAAATATGACCGAGAAAGAAAGATAGGAGAGGATATATTATCGTCGACGATTAACTCAGTCGCCTGCATATTTTTTTGTAAAAAAATAAGAACAATCCTTCTCCTTCTCTTTCGAGAGAGAAAATAATAAATAAAAGAAGAAGAAGAAGAAGAAAAATGAGGATTCGAATAAAACAATTACTATCAGATTTTTTTAAATCGGGGAAAGAAGAAAAAAGAATTTGTTTGTGCCAAAGTTGACATGATGGATGTTATCGACTGAAAAATATAAAAAAAAAATCGTGCCAATGTGTTTAGACAAAAATAATAAAGGAAGGAAGAAAATTAATAATAAAAATAAAAAAAAAAGATAAACCAAAGGTTTATTAGAAATGAACGTGCCAAAGATTTCTCGCCCTCTGAAACGTGCTCGTATGTAAAAACGAGAACGAAAAATGATTAATAACGTTTAAAGGTTCCAACCTACCCACCCTTTCCTTCATCTTCCCCACGACAAACGAAAAATTATAATAATAATTGTTATTGTTATAATTTAATAAAAAAAAACGAAACGGGAAGAAGTGAAACATGATGAAAAATACGAAACGTCGAGGACTATGAAACAAAATTATATTCGAAATGGGGTGGGAAGGAAGAGCGAAGGACGGGGGCCGAGGGGTGCAACGTGAGAGACACAGGGATTACTACAAAATAATATCACTATTCACATGACCTTAGCTTTTTCCTTTTTTATGACATTTTTTTCCTCCTCCCTCGTCTCTTTTTTTCTACCATTTTATTTAATTAATTATTTATTTAATTATTACCAGCATTGTATACCCCTCTTCCTACCCCTACCTTTCCACGATCCAAATTTAATTTCCAAACATTTAATTCCCCATGTTTTCTAAATCGTCAATCCTTCCCTCCTCACTTCTTGTACCTTTTTCTTGCTTTCTTTTCTATTTCGTTCTTTTCATTTCGTTTTATCAATCCTCGGCCGTGATCGATTTAACGTATTTTTTGTTTTGTTTTGTTTAAAAAGCCTTTACGAAAACAGGGTCATAAATACTTACGTATAAAAAAAAATGTACGTGTATTTTAAATTTTTAAACGCGAATATTTAAAGCGAACGAACGAACGAACGAGCGAGAGAGAGAGAGAGAGAGAGAATAATAGTACGTACGAAAACGAGAGAGAAAGAGTATGAAAGACAACGAGAGAAAGAAAGAAAGAGAGAGAGAGAGAGAGAGAGAGAGAGAAAGGATTGAATAAAAAAATTTTTATAGCAAGAAAATAAAGAAAATGAAAGAAAAAAAAATAAATACGTGAAGAATAAAATGAAAAGGGTGAGAGAGAGAGAAAGAGAGAGAGAGAGTGGCTTTCGAAAAATCGTTTTAGCTGTTAATAAAACGCGTTAATGCATTAAACACGTATTTACTGCACGTATATATGTAAATATTGCAATAAATATTGCAATAAATAATATATACACACGGATGTATTTGAGAAGGAGATGGAGAGAGAGAGAGAGGGAGTGAGGTGTGAGAATGGGAATAAAAGATAAAGAAGAAAAGGAGATTGAAGAGACAAAAATCTATACGTCAGGAAGTGTTAGAAAATGAATAAATATCGCGTCGTGTTTAGTGATAAACGAATATTTAAAAAATAATCATTTCAATTGATAGCGGCGTGGCTTATATTGTGGGAAAAACGTTTATGAAAAATATTTAAAAGAAAAAAAAAGAAATAAGGAAAAAGGATGAAAAGACGTGTATAGGAAAGTTTGAAACGCTAAAAAAGGAAAGAAAAGAAAAGAAAAAAATAGAATAGAAATATGCGTTGAAAGGTCACCTCGCACGGCAAAAAGTACATTTATTCCAGGGTAAACGTTTTGTAAAATCGTGAAAAAATAAAAAATTTACAAAAAAAAAAATAAAATAATACGACACCGTATACACAGGAAGACATACAATATTATGTATTTAAATGAAAAGAAAAGAAAAAATAGATGAAGAAATACCATGGATACGAACGCGTACATAATTTCATACGTGAGTATGCGTACGTGCATTGAATGCATACGCGAAAACATACACACACACACACACACACATACACACACACGCGCGTACATATGCATGCGAAAAATAATACATAAAATAAAAATATTAACCAATTAAATTAGAAGCAAAGAAAGAACAAACAAATTGTGTAAAAGTGTGTATATTATTATATGTATGTATGTTGTATGTTGTGTGTGCGTATGCGTGTATGTGTGTATATATGTATGCATATTCACGCGTGTATGTATGTAATTTATGTATAACGTATTAAATAATAAGTATTCTTCGAATACTTACATTTGTTGCGTTTGTATCAATGGTACATACACACACGTGTGTATATATACATATATACATATATATATATATGGGGACAAAAAATATGTGTATATACGATTACACGTTTATATATATTTATATATATATATATAAACTTTATATTATATATAGGCTGTATAATTGTACGCCATCATCACACATCTCTCAACAACCTAATTTGTAGAAGAAGAATCAGAAGAAATAAGAAGAAAATATTTCTCGAGTGTTCACAATTATAACGCAAGCGGATTCGTCGTTCTCCTTTCGGTTGACGTCAGGAAAATGATCATCACGAACACCTTCTTTTTCTTTTTTTTGTGATTAAAAGAAGAAACACAAGAAAGAAAGGAAAAAATAATAATAATAATTAATAATAATAAATAATAATTATAGTAATATAATAATAATTAATAAAATTATAATAAAATTAGAGCGAGCGTGAGTGTGGAAAACAATGAAAGAAAAAGATGGAGGAAAGAAAGGAAGAAAGAAAGAAATGATATTGAAAAAGAGAAAAAGAGAGAGAGTGACAGAGTGACAGAGTGAGAGAGTGAAAGAGAGAGAGAGAGAGAGAGGAAAAAAAGCGAATTTACCTTATTATAGTCGACATTAAACATATCTTTAAACTCGTTCGTTTGAAGGGCACCAAAACGTTCGATCGATAAGAAAATTTAGAACTTTTATCAAATTTATTATATTTTTATCTTAATTTTCATTTCTTTCTTTCTTTCCTCCATTATCCTTCTTCTTCTCTCTCGGTAATAAGATCATCGTAAAAAAAATTGTATCCAAATGATCTATCGATCGATCGATCGATCGAACGATACGTGCCGATCGTCGAAGTTTTTTAGGAGCCAATGTGTGTGTGTATGTATAGAGAGATCCGAAAAAAAAAAAAAGAAAAAAAAATTTAACACATAGGTTTACCCCTCGCCCAAAGTCGTCAGTCTACATATCAGACTCTTAGTTAGCGTCGAAACCACCCCACGGCCCCCCACCGATCCCATATTTTCTCCTAGTTATATATTATAATTACTATATATATATATCATTATTATAAATTATTATAATTAATGAGAAATCGATCGATTACGAATTCCGAGAAGAAGAAATTATTTAGGGAAGAAGAAGAAGAAGAAGAAGAAGAGGAAGAGGAAGAAGAAGGAAGAACGATTACTTCCAATTAAAATAATAATCCCATTATTTACGCGTCTTCCTCTTATAAAATCCAAGGATCATCCATGCTTGTATACGATGTCTTCTTTCTTTTCTTTCTTTTTTTTTTTTTTTTAATATTTCATTTTTATATTCTTCTATTCAGCCCTCCACCACCTCTCCTCCCTTGTCCATCTTGTCTCAAACCGAATCCTGTTGATCCTATACAATTCCAATTCCAAAGTTTCCTCGATATAATAAACACGTCCTAGTATGTGTAATAGTTCGAATATTTAAATTGTCAGAGCTACTATTTACTATATTAATAATTGCTATTATATATCAACTAACACTTAACTATTTACCACGCTACCAACTATTAATCTCTATAATTAATAATACCGTTTAATTATTGCTATACTTGGACCGTATATCCCTAACCTCTGTCACCAATCTCACCAATCACCATCGCCATCATAAAAAAAAAAAAACAAATAATCATTATCAATCCCTGTTCTTCATCACCCAGAGATACGAGAAACACTATTAAACACACACATTCAAATATTTACACGCAGCTGAAGGTCCGTGAAAGTATTTTCAAAAATCGACCGCCACCATTTTCTTACGTCTTCTAATCGTCGTTTAACAAAATGGCGGGTATAACGACACGCTTCGGTATGCGATAAGGCAGAAAGGATTTTGATCTTTTAAAGCTGTGCGATGAAAAAAGTTTCATGAAAATTGTCAACGATTACCAATATGTATGCCATTGTACGTTTAATATCGTTTGATATTCGTAAAGAAAGAGAAAGAGTAAGAGAGAATGAAAAGGTATCGTAGATTGTGTTTTAACCATCGCACACGTACACGACCAAAAAAAAGTACACACACATACACACGAAAATTAAAAAGAAAAAAAAAAAAGATAAGAAAAGATAAACAATGATGGACCGAGCGACGAGTAATTTTTATGGCGGGATGGACTTTCGTATATTAAAAAACAAAAAAAAACAAAAAAAAAAGCGAATTAATAATTTTTATGCCGTGTTTTATCTATCATTAATCACATGAACGTAATTACGATAAAAAAAAAAAAATAAAAAGTGCTACTGATAATATTATCTCAACGTTGTCAAAGATTTAAACAAAAAAGGAAAAAAAAATAAATAAACTAATAAATAATAATAATAATAATAATATTAATAATAATAAATAATTATAATATAAAATATTAATAATATTAATAATAATAATAACAAACAAAACAATAACAATAACAATCACGAAAGAACGATCGGATGAGCAGCAGCAGCAGCAGGCAGCATTTATCGGAAACAAAGATAAAAAGTAAAATAAAAACTAAAAAAGAAAAAAGAGAAAAAAAAAAAATTAAATAAAAAAAACTACGATGTTGTTAATTCCGATTAATCGATTTAAAAAAAAAAAATAAATAAATAAAACAGGTGTTTAATATATTCATTGTTATTATTATTATATCAAGTGACGAGAGAAAGAGAGAAAGAAAGAGAGAAAAAAACCGCATACGCGATTATTATTCATTTTCGTTATTCTCGTGCTGTTATTCGCTTGATGATTCGCTTCAGAAAAGAAAGAACCAAAACGAAAAAAGACAAAAAAAAAATATAAGAAAATAAATATATAATACAACGTGAAACAAAAGAAAAAAAAAACTTAATCTTCTTCTCGGGGACTAAGCCGACAAAAGAGAAAGGAAGAAAAAGTATTAAAAAAACAAAAGAAATAATTAATAAATAAATAAATTAATTAATTAATAAAAAATGATGTCATTCGTGCTGTCCTCGTTAAACGTCTCAACGTGTTATCGCCCAATTGAAGAAAGAAACAAAATAAATATCTTTCAATCGTTCTTCTCTACATGGCGCAAATATTTTTCAATTTCTTCAATTTCATGATCGATTAGGAAGAAGGCTGAGAGATATTTTATGCTCGGAGTATGAAAGGAAAGAAAAGAAATAAATAAATAAATAAATAAATAAATAAAAAGATAAGATAGGTACCCAGTTAACACAAAACGTTAATATGACGTAAATCGAACGTAATATNATATTACGTTCGATTTACGTCATATTAACGTTTTGTGTTAACTGGGTAATCAGATCACCGATAAGAGGAAAATGAATTAAAAGTGAATTTAAAGTTTAACGACCGATCAATATGCGAGATGACTTCATGTATCATGCATGATTTAATTAGCATAAAAATCGTATCGTTGTTCTTTAAACCAACAGTGCAATAAGAACATGCCGAGAAACGAGAAAGAAAGAAACATGATTGCACCGATGACAAACGCATGGTTTAAAATTAAGCAGAAGATAAAAGGAAAATGTAAAAGTATTTACGCGTGCGCACTTAATCGTGTGTATGTATGGGGAAAAAAATAAAACAAGGAAACAAGTTGCGTTCAAAGAGAGAGGGAAGATAGTAAAAAGAAAAACATACAAAAGAAGATGCTATTGCGATTAATTAAACGGACTAGGAATCGATTCTATCAGCTGTACACTTTGAATATTCTCACACGCACTCACGATCTTGAATAAACAAAAACAAAAAAATAATAAAAAAATAAAATAAATATATCTATATATGTATATGTATATATTAATTATATATATATATATATATATGTATAGATATATAAAAAAATAAACAAAAAAAATATACATTCTTTTTTAGCGGTCAGAGAGAAAGAGAGAGAGAGAGAGAGAGAGAAAGAGAGAGTGTGTGTGTCAAGTGAGAGTGAGAGAGAGGGAGAAAAAGAGAGAGAAAGGTATCGCGGATTAACCACCGCTCGAATAGAGATTTAATGTTTGTAAGGGCAATAATATTGTAAATTTTTCGAGTACACTGTATTTGAATGTGTAAGTTGCATAAAAAAGACAGATTTTTTAGATATTGCACTATAATATTTATTATTCTAAGGTAAACGTCTACGGTGCCACGATTCGCCCACGCAATCTCGTTCGGTTCGTGTGATTTCGTGAATTCGATCGAGATAGAATTTTAAAAAGTAAAATAAAAATATATAAATGAAATGAAATTGAATTAAATAAAAAGAAGATGAGAAGAAAGGATCGTATCGAACGATCGATCTTTTTTTTCTTCATCTTCTTCTTCTTTTTCTTGATCTTTTCTTCATTCAATTTGCGCGGAACAATAAATCAATTAATGGATTGTTCTTAAGCAAAAGAAAAAAAAATAAGAAAAATGAGAAGACACCCCCATACCAGAAATCTCGATCGAATGGAAGAGAAATCACGCTGGGCCTTACGAGCGGTGAATTTATTTCGCGACAATTATAAATTAAAAAAAAAAAAAAAGAAAAACATTATTAAATGAGATGAGAATGAGAGAGCTAAACGAGAATACGCATCGTTCTTTCTAATAACAAAATAAATGAGGAAGCAACATTTTTAGTGTTTACACTACCGATTGATAAACGATTCTATTATTACATAATATTATATTAATAACAACAATATTATTACTGTAATGTTTGTTTTTGGTTATTAAAGTGTATATATAGCAATATATTCTAGAAATGGGTCCTGTCGTTCATTTTTTATTCTTACATTATAAGTCATTTTCTTTTTATTTTTTCTCTCTCTTTCTCTTTTTCTCCCTTATTATAAATAAAATAACATAATATATATATATAATATATTTTTAATTATCATTAAATTTAATTGATATTCTTAACAAAATTCTTATGAGTATTATATTTTTCTTTTTATTCCTATATGCTAAGAAAAGATCGCGCCATTTTTCAAATAGAATATCGATTATTGGAATATCGATTTACAGATGGCGGTAAAATCTAAAAATTTGAATTACTTCATTGATAAATTTCAATGCATAGATAAATAAATGAAATAGGCAATAACGTTCCCTAATATTTTTATTATCTCTACTATATTTTCGATTTATTCCATTGTTTATAAAAGTTTAAATAATAAATGTGTTATTTTTTTATATTATTAAAAATCATCATATCCATTCAAATTTATTTCAGTATTACGAAACACTACCGACATCTATGCTGTCGTTCTACGGTGTTTATATCATTCATAGAATATTCTTAATGAAATCTATTATTTGTAAAAGTTAAAATAACAAAAGTGAACAATGGCGAGTAGAAAATTCAATAAAATTAATAAAATATCTCAATTATTTCGTTCAACCCATACTACATTAGCAGACAAATTTGAAAAAAGTGAAGTAGTTTCGAAGGGTTATGTGGTAAATATTTTGGATAATATAATATATTATATGACAATATATTATAATATATATATATATATATATTTTGTTTATATTTATTTATATTTCTTTTTTATTTCGTTTTAGAATATGATCAATAGTGGTATAATCAAACCAGTTAGTAAAGGAATGCATGTGCTATTACCATTAGGATTTCGAATATTGGATAAACTTTCAACTATTGTTGAAAAAGAAATGAAGAACATTGGTGCACAGAGAATATTGTTGCCTGCTTTAACGTCAACTAAATTATTGAAAAAGACCAATAGATACGATCCAGATAATAATGAATTGTTTACTCTTAGGGACAGATACGATAAAAAATACGTTCTCAGTCCAGTAAGAATTTAAAAACAATTTTGTATTTAAGAATTATTTTATAACTGAGAATATTATGTTAAGTTTAACATTTCAAGCAGGTATAAACTACGTTGCAGACTTTCGAAGAAGCTATATGTAATCTGATCAATAATTTAGGACCTATGTCTAAAAAAATATTACCTCTCAAATTATATCAAATTTCTAGCAAATGGAGGGACGAGATGAAACCTCGTTTGGGTTTATTACGAAGTAGAGAATTTATTATGAAAGATTTGTATACGTTCAACGTTGATTTGGATGATGCCAAAGATACCTATAACATTGTATGCGATGCTTATAATAATATTTTCAATCAGATTGGAATAGAATATATTAAAGGTAATTTTTAATAAACGTCTATAAATATAATGAATTCTTTTATAAATTATATATACATACAAAATTTCATTATATACTTATCTGAAGGAATATTTTATTTTCTACAGCGGAAGGTGATATGGGATCCATTGGTGGTTGTTTATCTCACGAATATCATTATTTTTCTAACATAGGAGAAGATATTGTTCTCTCTTGTCAACATTGTAATTATCGTGTTAATAAAAATGTATCTGTGCAATCGGAGTGTCCATGCTGCAAAACAAAATTACAGAAGCATAATGCGATTGAGGTATTCATTTAAAAAAATAATAACATAAAAATACAATTGAATTATTATTTATCGAGATATAATAATTTAACGCATACTTATGGCGTACCTTAAATATTCAGGTTGGACATACTTTCCTCTTAGATACAAAATATTCAAAACCATTAAACGCAGTATATACAGATCAGAATGTAGAAAAGCCTCTTGTAATGGGATGTTTTGGAATTGGTTTAAGTCGTATTATGGCTGCAGCAGCTGAAATTTATTCAACTAAGGAAGACATCAAGTGGCCTAAATGTATTGCACCTTATACAGTTTGTATTATTCCACCGAAGGTAATTAATTAAAAAAAAGAAGAAAAGAAAAGGAGAAGTGGTACGTTTTATATCTTAATCTATAAAATTATAATATTATATGTATCTTCTTATAGGAAGGAAGCAAAGAGGAAGCTGCATCATCTTATATTGAACCGATATACGATATTTTATGTAAATTAGGTATAGACGCAATTCTCGATGACAGAACTAATTTAACGATAGGTAAACGTTTATTATATGTACGGTCCACTGGATTTCCTTATGCTATAATTCTTGGTAAAACTGTATTATCAAAATCAGTGTTTGAACTATATGATGTTTATAATGATAAATATCATGAAGTTACTTTAGAGAGTATGACTGATTACTTCATGAACATTGATATCAAAGAATCCGAAAATATTTTATTACAAGAAAGTAAACCATAAATATCGTGGTAAAAATGTTTTTTTTTTATACATTTAAATAATACATATATAATAAAAAAACGAATAAAGATTACTTATAAAAATCTAGAAACTTATCTCTTAATTATATACCACAGTTGCACATAATCAGTTCAATTGAACTTTTATTTTGTGATATGCATTGCACAAAAAACCCCGTAAATTCCAAATATTTTTTACAGTTTCCGGTTGAACGTTGTGGGAAGCATCAACAGCCTTAGCCCAAATTTCAACTTCCTTTAATTTAACATCAACAGGAAGTTTAATACTCCATAAAGTCCAACTCCAATGTCGACCTGGTTTAGCATTAAGATCCTGTCCTACAAGATCAGCAGTATGCCAAGTATTTCCCTGATCACATGTTACATCGACTCTGATTATCTCCTTACCTCCACCTGACCATGCATAGCCTAGAAAATGATTTTAGATAAATAAGAAGAAAATTCTTTGGATTTTTATTTTTATAAAATCATGTACCTTTAACATCTATTTTGCCATCTGTTATTTTGACTTTTTCTGATTCTTCTGGTTTACAAATGGCAGAAATAACAGGCATATCTTGTATAGCTGGTGCTTTTGAAAAATCAACATTATCCCAATCCGTGCTAGGAGAAAATACTTTATAATCGCCTTGCTGCCACTGTGATTGACTTTCTTTTTTAGAAATAATTATTCTTTCTGCGAAATGAAAAAAAGAGAATAATATAATTACATTAGATGGAATAAAATTATTTTATGAAATTTAGATTTAAGTTGATCTACGTACCAAGCCATTTAACATTTCTAGCACCTACAACTCCGGGAACAATTACTCTAATTGGAAAACCATGATCTCTCGGTATAGGTTCTCCATTCATTTCATACGCTAATAGTACATCTGCTCTAGGATCCATAGCTTTATTAATAGGAATACTTGCACCATATGGAGTGCCACTAGGATCTACATCATGAGCTTCAAACTAACACATAGAAAAAGATAAAAATAGAAAATTATTTGAAAAAATTTATATTTTTCAAAAGTTAAAATACCTGCACATGATCATAATCTTCTTCATTTATTCCTAAATCTTTCAGCACGTCGCACAAACGTGCTCCTGACCAAGTGGAATTACCAACTGCGCCTACACCCCAACTTAGACCTTTCAATGGTTTTACCTATTCAAAAATACATATATTACTATAATTTTTAATTAAATTACAATTAGGATGAGGTTTAATAAAGAGATACCTCTGCCATTTCTGAACGTCTATTTCCACCACACATTATAGCACTGGTTATCGTATATTTAGGATAATTTTTAATCGCATCGAAATCTAATATTTTCTTAGTATCTTTTTCTACAGCTACTTCTACCGTATAATTCTTTAAATCTATCTCAGGTACGGGAAGATGATTTCTAACATAAAAAAGATCTCTAAAAATAAAAACTTCTTTAAATCTTATACAAAATAATAAATTCAATAAATTATCCAAATGAGCTACCTGTAGAAGATTTATAATAAGAGATATTAGTTATTACCATATTATTGTACTTACGCTGGTGTTTGAAAACTTTCAACTAATAAGGAAGATGGTGTTTCTGCGCAAAAGGGCTTATGTCCGTTAATCTTTAAAGCTTTATGACGAGAAGGCTCATTTGCATAGGGATCATTTAAATCGCTAATATTTAATTTGGCATCTATTTTAGATATATTACCAATTCTCATTGATTCTAAGAGAGAGTATATCTCAGGTGTATTATGATTAGCAAAGATCAACCAAAATGGTTCTATTGAACTTCCAGCTGCCATCATGATTTTAGAAGAACCACCAGGATGTTTCCCAACAAAATCCGTAATATCGTATACTCCTTCCTTATAAGTTACCCAAATACGATTTTCTTCATCATAATGTTTTCCTACTTCTTCTAGTGTGTAAGTTTGAAGATCCTTCTTGAATTTTCCACATTCAATATCCTTTGTTCCTTCAGACGACTCTTTTTCTTTTGGCGATGTATTAAGTAAATAATATATACCTAAAAGTGAAGTGGTTATTGCAAAACCGGCAACACATTTAATTTTAAAAAAATCTTTTATTTCTTCCTCATTTCCATTAGTTTTTGTTTTTTGTTGTAAAGTATGCTTATGAGCGTTTACATGATCGGATAGAAATAATCTGGATAATATTACTTTAGATCTGAAATGTAAACGAACAATTATCGTATAATAAACATAAGAATTGAATTTAACTGTGCATTGAAAACAAAAGGAATTTAAGAACAAATACCTTCGCCTTGCTTGGGAAATAAGCTTCGTCATAATGAATTATACAAACAACTATATTTTAACATTTGAAGTATTTCAAACGGTGGGTAACTTTAAACTACCATTTTAAGAAATTGCACAATCACTCAGTACATGCGAGATTAAATATAAATCAAGATATTTATTTTTAAAATATATTATCTATTTGATTCATGAAATTTGTTTACAAATTACACGTGTAATTATTGAAAAAAAAATAGATCTTTGTTGTTGTTGTATAGAAGTAAACAATGCTTAGTTGAAATAATATGTTTATTTAAATGTTGTACTGTGAAAGAAATCGTGAAGTGTTAAAAGTTATCATATTATTATAAATTTCTTCACACACACACAGTTGATTAGATAAATGTGATCATATTTCTACAATCTTATGCGACTATCTTTTTTTTTATTTACACTCATTCGAATACACTACACATCAAGAAAATTATTAATTGTGACATAATGATCAGCTGTTTTATCGCATTTAATACGAGTACTTCATTAACACTCCATAGAAAAAAAAATGAAATATCAATTAAGCTATCACATATTAATAAGATTAATCAATGTATACTTAAATACATGTAATATCATTTGAATTTTGAATAAATCCAAAATATGCACATGCATACTGTTCAAAGAAGACATTTTATTGGTCCATTAGTTTACAATAATGAAAACTGATTGGTTAGAAATAATTAAAAGATTATTATTAAATGCGACCGATCTAATGAAAATGTATTTATAATTATTTTTATATAAATTTCATAATGGAATATATAACAAGTATCTCTGTGCAATAACTACTTTGCATTTTAAAACAATCGACAAACGGGGGAAAAAAGAAAAGTAATGGAACATTTTATTTCTACTAGACTTATTTGCGACTTTACCGACACGTACGGACAAAATCTGAACAACAAGAACGATATTACAACGATATAACAAGATCGATATTACTTGCGTTTTATATTTATATTTAAATAATGTAAATAAATATCGTCTATCTAATTAATTTCTTTCAAACATTTTTCTTTTATCGAATAAATAAACGATAATTTAATTAAAATAATCGATCGGAAGTAATATTATCGAAATTGTTTTATTATTCGTAATGGTTTTATCGACAACGTTGTTTTCTATTTGTAGTGCCGGTAAGGTTGTGCGTGATACGCGAATGATAAAGAAGAAAAGAATAGAAAATTAAAAGAATAAAAAAGAAAAGAGATATAAAATTAGTTTGTTACATGCTTGTCAAACCTATATTATATTTTTGTTATGGCTCTATGATAACACAACAGGACACACACAGCACACAACACACACACACACACAGACACTGTGCAATATCATTCAATTAATCTAAATTTATCAAAAGTTTATTTAATCGTCTTTGACGTTTACTTATCTAAACAATTAGAATTCTTTTTAATTAATTTCTCTTCACTGATATAAAAATGAACGTCATCGCTTCTAAATATTGTCATTTTAATCTATCAAATACTACTTATATTGTATAGCAGTGTTATTTCGTACAATTATTATGTCATTATAGATCTATCGTGTATAAAAATTAATATTTGTATTCTATTGACAAATTGACTCATATAAGATAACCTAACATTTGTAAAATGGAAAGGAACAAATCCGAAAGTCAAACTGCAGAACTGTCTCTCTCTAAAATGACAGGAATATCAGATCCAGAAACACGTATCAAAATGCTCTCCGAGAAAGCTTCAAGAGTCGAAATAAAACACAACATTCCACCTAAACGGTATTTTCAATAATTAATTTCTTTTACATACAGAGTTTGACTATTTTTTAATATATCTATGTTGTATAATTTTTAGATATTATCGTTCTGGAATGCAAATAATCAGACAAGCAAATGTATATAAAGAAGAAGGCAACTATGAAGAAGCATATCATTTATTTGTCAGGTTTATAACGTAAGGATTTGTGCATATATTAATTGAGTATTATTCTTGGAAATATATAAATTATTTCAATGGTTAAAAGGTTTCTTTTATTTTCAGACTTTTTGTAGAAAAAATGAGCGAACATCAGCTTTATCATAAGGTAACAGCAGAAGATAAAATGTTGAATAAGCAAATCTTGCGAGAAGTTATTCCCAAAGCAGAGGAACTTAAGAAACTTTTATTGAAACAGTATCAGGAAGAGGAGAAATTAAGGCGAGAAGAAGAACAGAGGTATCTCAAATCCATTATTATTATTATTGTCTAACGTTAAGAACTCTAAAGCTCATTGCAGCAAATACCAAATCTTACCAATGTTCCTGTCTTTGCACAAGATCCTACCATTCGCAACTTTTCTATCCCATTTCGTTGAAATCTATTACAATATTTTTTTTTCACCTATGTCTTGATCTACCCAAGTATTTTATAAGTTACATTTAGTATTTAGTATTTTATAAGTTACATTTCATTTTTTCATTATAAAAATATCATTGTTGATAAATTTTATTATTCGTGTAGATTAAAAGAAGAAGAAGAAAGAAAAAATAAATTGGCAGCAATGGAAGCTACGAGAGTTGCCAAACTTACTGAGACTGATTTCTTAGAGACAAAAGATGACATTAAATTACCTGTAAAGCGATTTACGCCGACTCCTAAACCACCAAAAAGTTTATCTATAGATAGTAAGGCTCAGACTTTGAAGGATAAGTAAGTTTCACTTCTGTGTATATAAATTTAACATATGTTATATTTGAAATAATTTTATCATATAAAAACAAATATTTTTTAGCAATATACCTAAAGTGGATCGTTCGACAAAGCCTGCTACACTTTTGAACGACAGCAGCCAATTACGTGATATTATTTTGCCCAACAAACTGATACAAAATTTCCTTTCGCTAGCATTTAGTAATACAAAAAATAACAAAGAAACATGTGGCATATTAACAGGAAAATTGGAACGTAATAAATTATTGATCACTCATTTATTAATTCCACAACAAACGGGCTCCCCAGATTCTTGTTTAACACTCTATGAAGAGGATATTTTTGACTATCAAGATAATCATAATTTAATTACTCTCGGATGGATACATGTACGTATACATATTTACAAGTATAAAATATAATATTAACAATAATTGAATGAAAATTGTAATTGTTTGATGATTTATAGACGCATCCAACACAAACAGCATTTTTATCTAGCGTAGACCTTCACACTCATTGTTCTTATCAACTTATGATGGCAGAAGCAATTGCTATTGTTTGTGCACCTAAATATGACGAGTAAGCAAATTAAATGATCTTTCATATTTTCTAATTCTTTCTGGTTAACGAATTAATATATATTTAATTTGTTTATCTCTAGGACAGCTTTCTTTATTCTGACTCCGGAATATGGTCTAGATTATATAGCTAATTGCAGACAGACCGGTTTTCATCCACATCCAACAGAACCTTCGCTTTATATGGTACGTAATTACATAACATACTGTTACATTCGTATATAATAATAATAAATATATTTTTCGTTTCATTTTTAGAAAGCAAAACATTGTAAGTTAGATCCAACTGCACCTGTTGAAGTAGTCGATTTAAGAAGAAAATAACATCTTTAATTTGCTTAGAATTAAATTTAATATAAACAAGTATTTTTTTTTTCTCTTTTTTTTTCTTTAATTCATTGTAAGATTACAATTCGCAGCATCGTAAAAATCATGTAGATATTTTATTTTTTGTTTAATATCATTTAACTTTCATTCATTGATGTACATTTCTATCGTTAAAGGTGTATCTAGGTAATTAATATACAGACAGCTTTAAATGTAAAGAAGTATCGAACACTTACTTCTTCTTAACTATCTCTGAAGTGTTATTGTTGTTCTGCCTTTGAGCATTTAAATAAAACAAAACACAAAATTATTAGATATTTTTCACTACGAAATATAATATATTAATACACCGTCAAATTTCTCAAACCAGTCCAAAAAGTGCATTTAATTATAGAACGTCAAGAATTAATTTTCAAATTAAGTAATTAATGTTTAAATAAATTTGCCGTAGTGAAAAATGAACTTAAATTTTTTATATGAACATTATATTCCCTTCGTATAAGATTTTGTCTATATATAAACATAAGTTTACTGTGCCTTTGGGAAAAAAAAAAGAAAAAAAAGAAAATACAAAAATTAATGGTGTTCACATAGCGCTTTACATTAATTATAATATTATAAAATCAGACGTCTTATATAATTATTATCAAAAATTATTTTTTCAAACTACTTAATTGAAAAATATTTAATATATATATATATATATATATATATATATATATATATATATATACAAGGTGTCCTGTAACTAATAATACGAATGAGCAAAGAGTGATTCTACGTGACAAACTAAGCCCAAAATATTAAATACAAAGAATAAAGAGGAATAAAAAGAGAATCATTCTCTGCTCGCTTGTACCATCAATTACAGAACCACCCTATAAATCTTAATGAATTCATTTATATTAATCGTGATTTAAAATAAACGATTATATGCAATATATCACGTATGATAAAAATAATAACTAAAAGTATTCACGCTTTCACATCTATGTATTTGTTTTGTCGTAAAAAAATAACATTGTCATTATAGAAGTGTATTTAAAAAAAAATCGCTATACAAAATATCCTACGCTTTAGCTCGGAGGTATTTAAACTTGACTATCGTTTATTACAAGTTGTAAAACGAGCAATAATAATTAAAAGCAAATGTTCTTTTTTTAAAAAGTTTAAATACCTTGGCTGGGTTGGTTGTATAATATATATAAATCTATAATATATATATATATATCCGAATAATAATATATATTTAGAAATCTACATTATTTATTTATTTGTAATTAAGAAAATGAAAAAGAAAAAAGTCTAATTACAATGTCGTACAGCCCGAGCCTAAAGTTATATTAACGCTACAATCGAAAGTGTTCTATAATATCATGATCAAGTGTATTATCAATTATATAATAAACAACCAGAGTCGTATTTATTATTTTTTAAATCTTTAACGAAATATTTATTATTAGATCTCAAAATAATATTTGTAGTTAATTACGATTTTTAATTTTCTTGATTTTTATATTATTGTTTGTATAAAATTAGAAAACGTGATCCCAGTTATTATGTGTAATGCGTCTTATGATAAATGCGACTCTGTAAACCAATAAACTAATATATAAACATATTTATATATAGATATATTTAAATCATATTGTTAGAAAATAATTATAAAAGAAAAATAATCAATCGATCGATCGAGTTAATTGAAAATGTAATAAACGTTAGAAAAGAGGATTATTATTTCTCTTTGTTTTTCTTTCTTTCCGTTTCTAATCGTAAATAAAAAAAACAAAACAAAAAAAAAAAGAAGAAAAAGTAAGATCACGTAAAAGGACCAGACTATTATTATTCATCGTGCATTTCGTGAGAATGCTAGTCCCATTCTGTTCCCGGATAATATCTACTTTCTTAGTTAAATACAAAGCAATAAAACGACGTCTCGGTTCCCATTCACTTCTTTTTGCACATATGTATATCGAATTACCTGCCTAAGTATTTTGAAGGGTTTCACGCTTAACAGGATTTTATTTGTAGCAGGGTCAAACTATTATCTCTCTCCTACGAAATTTATATAATATATATATAAATATCATCACGTGTATTCAATTTAAAAACTTAAAACAACATTGATATAAAGGATCCTAATATCGGATATTAATAGTAAACAATATTTTCTTACCACTTTCCAATAAATTTATTCGAATTCTTCTTTCATACACTTTATTAAAAATATTGAATTTATAATCTTTAAAAGATAAACGCGAAATATCTCTTGTCAAAGTGAGAAACCATAGTATTTTTCTATCATTTAAACGAATTCGTTCTAGTTCGATTAAACATATCTATTTAACGTTAGAGTACAGTGAAAGGTAAACGAGGGCATAACGTTAACATATGTATGTATTTCTCGTTAGCATGTAAACCGGAATCTAGGAAGAATCATCTGTACTATATACACATATATACAAATAGCATAACAGTTCAATACGTGAGGCTGACTAATCAAATTCTTTGAATAAAACGACTACCTGGTAATGTATTTCTTAAAATGGAAAATGACGTCTTTTAAAAACCTTCTGGACCTTAAATTATAATACATTTTCCTATAATGACGTACTGTTGCGTTCCATGGACTTTTTTTTTATATCTTTACAGGTTGTCTCACAAATTGCTTTATTGAAAAAAGAAAAACAAATGAATATTGGTTTATATTAAATCGAATTATAATATATATTATTAATTTTCATTTTAAAAATATTTT
>JACGTP010000031.1:1165654-1284998 GCA_023678845.1 Mischocyttarus mexicanus | reverse complement strand
GATTAAACATATCTATTTAACGTTAGAGTACAGTGAAAGGTAAACGAGGGCATAACGTTAACATATGTATGTATTTCTCGTTAGCATGTAAACCGGAATCTAGGAAGAATCATCTGTACTATATACACATATATACAAATAGCATAACAGTTCAATACGTGAGGCTGACTAATCAAATTCTTTGAATAAAACGACTACCTGGTAATGTATTTCTTAAAATGGAAAATGACGTCTTTTAAAAACCTTCTGGACCTTAAATTATAATACATTTTCCTATAATGACGTACTGTTGCGTTCCATGGACTTTTTTTTTATATCTTTACAGGTTGTCTCACAAATTGCTTTATTGAAAAAAGAAAAACAAATGAATATTGGTTTATATTAAATCGAATTATAATATATATTATTAATTTTCATTTTAAAAATATTTTGGTACGTGGGCTTGAAAAATATTTAGGTCTTTATTTTTAATTAATGAATTCTTTTATTCTTGTCATTTTTATCATCGTATGAATCTACAGTAAATATTTTTTGAACAAAATAATATAGTCCACTATGGCGCTATTTAAAAATATTTACCTGCGAAGAAAAAAGAATTTCAAATTTTTGTAGCTCGAGTATAAGGGCAACTTTTGAGACAACCTGTATAAATTTATGTTATTTATAGCTACGTAAAAAAAAAAGAAACAGAACACATATTCACCCTTCTCTTTTTTTTTTTTAATCAACCACTTTGCATTCGTCCTACCATTAAATCATTCCCCTCCACCACTACCGCTACCACCACGTTTGTTCACCTTACCCAAGTAATCCACCATTTTGAAAAGAGAAAGGCGGGAAGGGGATAAGCATTTTGAATTTAATTCATACAACATCATTTCTATAGTGGCATAATAGTATCAAGTTACATAGCCAAGGAATCGGTAATAACCGAAATGCAATATTATTTCCTGTATAACGAGAATAAAGATGAAAATGGTTTTTGGTCATTTGCCATTTGGTATTTCGTAAGACGTTTAACTTTTCTGATATATTTCGTCATGAATTTCAACGATTTCTTGGATAATATCAATCGCATATAATATGCAACATCGTATAAGACTCGTCATATGATGCATTTACGGTCTTACTTATGGTAAAACTTGTGGGAGGGGAAAAGTAGTACAACAAAAATATGTTAAAAATATAAAAAACAAAAGTATACACAAATAATAATATAATTGAATTGAAATTAGCTCCATTTCATACTTGACAATCTAATACATTACAGTTCAAAACTTTTCAATCCTACTTGGGTATGTGTACCGAACTTATCGCATAAGAACATATAATTAAAATATTGTGTAATATCTATAAATAAAAGAAAAAAAAAGAAAAAAATAATAATTTTTAATTCAATAAAATTATTGGACTATAAAAAACAGTTAGGCAAGTAAATTTTCTTAACGATTTATTAATTAGGATCACGTGTTCGGAGAATTGCGTAGTAGGGAGATTCCAAAGGTGTACGTCGTAGTGTGGTATATACATATATATTATTATCACAGGTTTTTACGTAAATATGTGTACATGTGTATATGTGGATGATGGTGTGTGTGTGTGTGTGTGTGAAATACGTCGCGTCCACATTCTCTCTCCCCTCTTCTATCCAATATTCTGAACGTAACGCGACGTTGATCCTCTTGCGGTTTCCGACCGTTCAGTTTGCGATTGCTTTTGCATTAAGAAAGAAGCGATGCCGTGTAATATATCCTCGTGTTTTCGTTTAAACTCGTTATTGTTCGTAGTATTACGGAATAACACGTGAGAGAGGTGGAAGAAACCTTTCTTTTTCTTTTTTTTTTTTATTATCCAGTTATCATCTATATTATCATTTACACATACATTTTAAGCCCGGAAGTAAGAATCTTTTTTTTCTCCATCTCTTTTTTACCTTTCTTTTTTTACAAATTTTTTCTTCGATTTATCTATATATGTATGTATGTTTATTTTTTTCTTTTTACCCTTGATTGAGGATAAAACATTTTTTTTTAAGTCTCCTCGTTATTTGTGCACGTGCGCGTGTGTTGCTTGTGCGTAGACAATTGATTGTTAATTAATTGTCAATTTGCTAAGTATAATTTATATTTTTCCTTGATTCGTATTTTATTTTCTCCGATTTGTGCATAATTTGTTTATCATAAAATTTTTTGTTTAAATACTCGTAAAATATATAACAACGAAAAAGATAATAATCGAGTAAAAAGTTCTCGTTGAGGAATATTTTCTACATCTCTTTTTATAATTTCTTTCTTTCATTTATTAATAATAAAATTTGTATCCAATATGGCGTCACCGATCGTATAGAAATTTACGAACAATAATACCTTCCGTTTGCGTGATTCATAAAACAATTATAATGTGTAAGAGATTATCTTTTCGTGATAATTTTATTTGTATATTTTTGTGTTTATTTTTACTTGTTTTTTTTTTCTTATTTTCTCTTTCTTTCTTTCTTTTTTTCCTTCGTACAATTTCAAATTGTGCGCTCTTTTATTTTCATTTTTTATTCTAATTTTCATCCTTTCTTTGTCCTTTTAAAAGAAACTATAATTATTTTCGATTAAAAATTATAGGTCTTTGTACTTTATATAAGATGTGTGTATTTTATTAGTGTACACTTGTGTGTGTGTGTGTGTGTGTGTGTGTGCTTGCGTATGGTGGATTAAACGTATCCGATTAGTGATAAAAAAAGAAATAATCTCGTGTGTATTGTGATGACGTGAAAAGATTCGTCTTCCTTTCGTTTATCAAAAAAAAAAATAAAAACTTCAAAGTTAGAAAAAAGTGTTACACGCATATATATACAAGGTGTGACGATTAACTTCGTTCACCTTGACGAATCGTTAACAAATATATTACAATCTTATTGAGAAAAAAAAAAACAAGGAAAAAATTGTACTTTAGTACGAGAAGAAATCTAATGGTTGAAAGAATTTCTTTCTCGAAGTCATACTTTTTAATGAGATTTCGTAGTTATCATAGATATTTTTTTTTTTGCGATATGTTTGTAGAGTGTAAAAAAAGAAAACCGAATAAAAATGATCCGTATGATATTTTCTATAAGTTCCGCAAAAGTTTAATTATTTATATTGGGTTATTATTTTGGGTTGATGGAAAAAAAAGGTCGAATTTTTGGCCACAATTCAATGGGGGAAAATCTGTCATTTTTGTGTCCACCAATGCAATATTATAAATAAAGGATATATTACTTTCATTAGTCCATGCAATTGTAGAAGAATTTATTCGAAAGGAAGACATAAAAAGTTTTGTGTGTGTGTGTGTGTGTGAATAAAATTTACGTAATCACATTAGACGTACGAACTAGCACGCGCGGCACGTGGTTTTTTTTTTTTAAAAGACTTCTAGGTCAATCTTAGCGTATGTTAATAAGAAAATATTAGTTTATTAAAAGTATGACTGGGTTTTTACTCTTTTAAAATTAACACGTTACTTTTTCACAATCGTTCATTTGTTATTTTTTTATTTTTTAAATTATTTAAAAGACCGACAAGATACATATTTATTAAGTTGGGGAGAAAGAATTTACGTTTATTTCAAAGCTTAAAATAATATGATTTCTTTTTTCCCAATCTAATGTTCTATACATATAAAAAATAAATAAAATTTAAATAATATTTTATAAGCATTTTATAATATATTATAATTTATGTTTGTTATCGGTTATTTTTTTTTATAATAGAATTAATAATTAGAGAGAAAGCCAAAGAAAAAGGAAACGAAATTCGTAGAAATTAATTTTTCATTAATATTTTATACGACAATCAATATTGAACATAGTATCGCATGAACAACTATGTTAAATATTTTTCTAATTATTTATACAATAATGAACCATTGCTATTGATATTGTAATAATAATAATAATAATAATAAAAACAAAATGAAAGTTGGAAAAAGAAAAATATAAGAATACAGTTATTCTATGCAATTATTTGGATATAACACATAGAGACTGGCATAATTCGTTATTAATAAATGCAGATCGATGGCGTGACCATGACCTTGACAATGCACTACCGTTATTTTCCGATAAACCTTAACGTTGTAAAGTGTTAAGGAAAAATAGCTTATTGTAAATGTACTTTTTCAAAGAACAAAATTATTTCTATTATTTTTGTGTAGTATATTTTAATAATATATTATTATCCTTCATTTAAGATTATTTTTTATTGATACATAAATAATATTTATTATGTAGATTGTAGAAATATATATATATAAAAAATCTTTACCGTTTTATATGCCCGGCATTATTTAATTTATTCTTAAAACTTCCATAGAAAATGTTCATAAATGTTAATTAACTTTCCAAGACCCTTTTCGTGCATTTTATTATACACAGGACTACCCCGTAGAAATCTAGAAACTGATTCGATGTAATGTATATATATTTATATATACGATAAGTATGATTGATTACAGGATTTGAAAGAGTTATACAACTGTGTGATAAGGCTAAAAAAAAAAAAGAAAAACAAAGAAAGAAAACATTTTCTTCGTCATCGATCGTCACCTTAATCGAAAAGTTTCTTTTCGTAATAAAGAAAAAATATTTTCGAATTGTTCAACGAACTGAAAAGAAAACATGTTTCAATTATCCTTGAAGATTCTACTCGCTGTGTTGGTGTTTGGTAAGATCAATTATTTTAATTTGATTAAACGATAACGAAAAGAATATATACATATATATAATTTGTTTTAATATAATATAATTGATAATTTATCAAACAACTTTTCGTAGATAGTCAAATCAGACAAAATTGTTTTAGAACAAAAAAAATTCTCAACACCTATTCTTCGATCATTATTGTTTAACCTGACAAAAAAAAAATACATTAACATTTTAGTAGGAAGTAGTAGCTTTGTACGATAATAACAATAGAAATAAGAATGTCTAATTATTTCATAGTGGTGCATCATTAAATGTAAATTAGATGGCAATTTAAAATGAACAATAAACGTGTGCATAAGTAGGAACGATAAAAACAGATCGTGCAAAAGATGAACAATAATGATAATAATAATAATAATAATAATAATATATAAATATCTCTTTCTACACGAATAATCTTCTTCTTGTCTCTCCTTTTATCAATTAAAATAACTTCTGCAATAAATCAAATGTAATTTCAACCAATTGATTTTGAAATACGTCACCTATGACTTAATTTTGTTTTTTTTTTCTTCTTTCCTCCAGCAAATTTAGCATTCACGAATCCCATTGAAGATCTTACTTCGACGAATTCGGGAAAAATGGTAATAATTTCAGCTCATACAGAAAACATTGATCGTACAGTTGAGCACGTGATCAATGCAGATAAGTTAAATAATCAAAATGAAACTTCAAAGGATGCTGGTAAAAATGCAACGATTATAGATCATCAAAATAAAACATCGTCGAACGTAGAAGGTACGCAGCAACTTATTATGGTGCAACAAAAAAAAAACCCTATTATTTGATTTAGAATATCTAATAAATACAAATCTTTTAATTTTTTAATATCATTCGTATAATAAAGTATTACCTTCCGTCGTTGATAATCATTTTATCTTATCAAAAAATAGCACCAACTAAGAAAACACCACCAGCAACGTTGCAGAATTCAAATCTTACTTCGGTATTGGAAAAAAAAAAAGGAAGAAGGTGATGATCATATTAATAAAACTGCAAGTAAACAACGACCGGTAGAGGAAACAACACCGATTAATCAAGTAACTGAGATTACAAATGCAAGTAATTTGACCGGAGAACAAAAAGATTTGATCGAAGTTTCCGTTTCACCTCATGACGAAGAGGATGACGTTACCACCATCGTACCGATACCGAATAAAACTAATTCTTCCGTTGATAACGTCACGGGTATGTAAATTATTTTAATTGTACGGATATATAACATTTAACGAAACCATAATCGATCTCTATCATCGTTTACTTTTGATTTTTTTTCTATCTTTAGAAGTTATTATTGTATCATCTACCACGGTGATTACTGTAGACGATGTTCCAATTAAAAACGATAAACATAATAACGAAAGTATTAATAATGAACATAACGACAACGTAAAAAGTACAACCTATCAGGCGAATACTTCTGAATCGATTAACGTTACAACAGAAACAACAGAAACAGCAGAATCAGCAGAATCATCGAGTACTACAACGACATCGAGTACGTGAAAATAATTATTTAACACGTAGATGTTTCATCTACGTGTGTGTGTATGTGTATGGATAAACGAAATTATTATTATTACTATATTTTCTCTAGAATCCATAAAGATAACTACTACTACCGTCGTGTCTTCCGAGAATGATCAAGTAGAAGTTGGAATCAGTACTGTGTCGGTAGAGAAGGAGAAAAAAATTGTTGAACAGGCAGAACTGAATGTAAAAAGCAAACAATTATCTACCAACGAAAAAGATAACAGTGGAAGTATGCCACCTGGTATTATCGTATTGGTAACAGCACTCTCATTTGCTGTTGCGATCATTGCTGGATATGGCAGTATTGTTATCTGGAAACAATATCTCGAGTAAGGGGGCAATATGATTTACAAATATTTATTTCGCTAGATCTCTTATCTTTCTGTACCTATATATTAATATTTCAAAATTATTTATAAATTGAAATCATTTTCTTATCATTCTTTCTTATCTATTTGATAAACTGTTACTATTTTTTTCTTTTATTACTTATGTTTTTTCTTTTCTTTTTTTTTTAGACACAGATACGGACGTCGAGAATTATTGGTGAACGAGTTGGAATTCGATACGAACGATCTGAGACATTTTGAGGTATAATTGTAAAATATATATATATGTTATCTTAAATTAATGCAGTAAATAATAATTGCTAAATAATCGTGATTTATATTTCGAGCAGTTTCTACAAAACTGGCAAATTAAAATCGTAAAAATATTTTTTTATCCATGCATGATTTATTTAAGGATTTAAATTCGACAATACTAAACCATGGAAACCACGAACGATTTAATTAATATATGTTATTATTTTTTCTAGCTTTGATTTGGGAAAAACACGAATGATATTATTTGATGTTTGTTTGCCGAGTCATACACAGATCATGAGGTAACTCACGATTCGTATTGCAAGTTTCCTGAGATATAGGAAGTTTTAAAAATCTGTGATATCGCGTATATATAATAATAATAATAATAATAATAATAATAACCGATTTTTTGTGTGTGTGGAATATAATTAGTGTGTTTACCAACACAACAGATGTACTATACTCGAATATTTTACATTAGTACTATTTTCCTACGCAAGTTTACGCTTGTTCCTATATATCTAAAATCATATAACTTTTAATTCATTTTAAGAAACTAATTTTTATCGTATTATTAAAGTATTATTAACTACGTTAAAGAGAGAGGAGAGAATGATGGGAAAAAAAAAAGTAAAACAAAGAGGATGATTATAAATTCGCAAAGAATTGTTTTATATACACACCAGTTTCATCTATTGATTATTATATTACATGCAGGACACTTAACAAGACAACGAGTGAACATTATTCCATGTGAATGCTAGATCTTAGAATTTTACGATTGATCAATATGTGATGATTTCATTTTAAATAAAATTGTGTAACCGAAAATGTAATAGTATCAACAAAGGCAAAAGTACTGTTCATGCTAATGATAAAAAACAATTTAATTTCTTTTCTACAACGTGCTTTTTTAATAGGTGTAAATTATTCAAAGATGAAGATAATAATAATAATAATAAGAAGAATAAACATCGTACGTTATTTTTTTATACGAGATACATTTTATTCGAATCACTCTGTTACCCAAATTTAATGGAAAAAAAAAAGAAACCGCTTAATCAACAAAAATATAATTTTAAATTATATTATCCAAGAATAATAAAATGTATAATTCTTTTTTTCTTTTTGTTTTTGAGCATTTATTTATAAATTATTTCATGTTTTATTCCAACAATTAATTAAATAACATGCGTACCTTATGTCTTGATAATTAATTTTTTCTATTCACCCTTGGTATTACAATAAAACGCTATCTACAGAAAATAAAAAGAAATGTATTGTTTAGTAAGCAATGTAATTATTGGGCACCTTTAAAAATATGTCTTTTTTACTAACCGTATGGAACAGTACAGCATATATGTATCGCAGGTACTTAAATAACAGATAGTATAGATTCAGTTTCCTTTTTTCACAACCAATGGACCAACATTGTCGTTGTGTTCATTATTGTGTGGTCCATGAGATCCATCGCAGTACGGCCACTGTAATAAAAACAAATATATTTAATTTTTTTTAATAATTTATTATATCTACCTTTTTCTACAATACTAATCGTATAACGAAATCAAGAATTTCTAGATAAAATAATAAATCTTACTGCATCTGGTTACATAATGATAGTTTCATAATCAGAATGCTTGGATAAATTTAAACTAGGTCGTATGTAAAAGTTGGAATTTATAAACAGCACGCATTTTGGTTAGAACATAAATGTCAAAAACATTAATAAGAAAACTTACGTTTTTAGTTCTCCAGCAACGACAGAAAACAGCCTTCTCTGTTATATCCTCGACATCAATAATATCTACTACTTTATTAATATCTTTCTTAATACAAGGATTTACCACACCGCATGGCTGAAACAAAAATAATATTAAATTACTTAAGATTAAAATCATATGATTATTATTCAATAAATTAATAACACACACACATATAAACATATAAAAATAGTATACAAATTAAAATTATAATTCAATTGGTACATATATATTTTTAAAAATGTAAATCTTGAAAACATGTTAGTCTAAATGACAGCGAGTACAAAAAGAAATCTTACATAATCAATGTAACCAAATGATACTAGGTCGAGTAGAAAATATACACATTAATGAGTTGTCGGTCGTGACGTATTTTCTCTTTTATGATTTTGTAACAGGAGGTTGCTTACCTTTGGTCTAGCACGAGGACAAAATGCTTTGTAAGACATATAACCAATGCCTGCCAATAAAGCTGTAGGTGGTATTAACGATGCCCAATCTGTCACTGTATTAAAAACCAAAATGTCACATTTTTAATTCCTCTTATTCATTTGTTATTATTATTTTTTTTTTTAATATCATACAGCATTAGTAGCATAACGTAACGTTCGCGACGTACGGTTGCCATACTGCAAAGTCATTCCAACACGAATGGAGTTTAATTAACGAGAAAACAAATGATATGTCAAAAAAAAAATAAGAAAATTAATGAAATAATGAATAACACTTACCGCCGAGCCTGAACCATCCTCCTATCGTTTCTGGAATTGGTAATCCAGCCAAATAATTTGGTATTGATACTTTCACAAGACGAGCTATTGGCTCCATATTTGCTTTCACTACTGACGAAGTCAAGTCACGCGATGGCAATTCGAACGTCCTTACTGAAATGATTTTACGAAAAACGATTCTTTATATCTGGTTTTCAAACAAACACGAAGATAATAAAAAAAAAGAGGTTTAGTTAATTTAGATACACCGTTACTCGTTGAATTATTTCGAAATAACGTAATAACGTTGTAATATATTTTTTTTTCATTATCTAATGTGTCGTGAAATATTATCTATTTATTTTAAATTTAAAACACATAGAGAAATAAATATTTTTAATTAATTATATAATAATTTTGTAATTTACATTTATACACGTTAAGAATAAAAATAATAATGACGATTAAATCGTATAGAGATCGAATACTATTTAAAAATAATAAATAATAATGTAATAATAATTATTATTATAATAATAATATAAAAGGTAATAAAAACAAAATCAAAAAGAAAAAAACGCGCGTAAGGAACAGACAACAGAATTCAAATTACCGATCGCATAATCCAGTTACATCATTGAACTGTCATATAACAATACATTTGTTTTCCTTTACAGGAATATCACCGGTTATGGCAAGAGTAACTAGTACTTACGTTAAAGGAGGTAGAAAGAAAAAGAAGAAGAAGAAGAAGAAGATGGAATAAAACAAAAACGAAAATAAAGAAATCAACCTAAGGAGAAAAGAATATTTCTTAGAAGGAGAGAGTCCAAAGTAGGCCAAAAACTAAATAAAGAATAAATTTGAAAGTAAAAGAAAGACAAATAAAAAGAGAGAGATATGTAAGTATATAAAGAGATATATTAGTAACTCTGAAGCATCGAGTGATTCGTTAATTCGAAAGGAGAAGTAGTCGTTCGCTTGAGTAACGTAGTAGGTTGAGCGAGATGGGTTGAAACGGTGTGGTGGGGGGAAGGAGGAAGGTATGCCGTCTTGCAAGTGGCGCTACCGTGCAGTCGCAAGCCGGTCGCCGGGCAGGAAGGAGTTCTATTCGTTTCTTTTTTTGTTCTCTCTTTCTCTCAAACATATATATATATATATATATACATATATATTTCATTTATATATGACGAATATACGCTTGCATATAGATATATATTTAGATATATAAAATTTACAGAGGTATATATATATATACAATATTGTATACATATATATATATATATATGTATATATATTTATATACTTTACACATGTAGAAGTAAATGATGGGCTGTGCGTCGTGAGTCGCTAGTCGCCGCCAAGGATAAACGTCGTTGGTCGTCGCGACGCCGCGTAGTGCGCGCAGGTATATACATATATATATATATATATACACATCGTATATATATATACATATATTTCTCTCTCTCTATCTATCTTTCTTTCTCATTGAAAAACATAAGAGAAGAGCGTGTCGCAAAGGAGCATTTGCTCGGTAGAGTTAGGAGCACACGCTAGTGCGCGCGGGAGTGGCAAGGAAAGACCTGAACGAGTCTCCTGTTTTTCTCGGTGTGTGTGTGTGTGTGTGTATGAGTGTGTCTACCTACCCCCTCTTTCTCTCTCTCTTTCACTGTGGCAGCTTCGTGTACGAAAGGCTACGCGTTGCCGGGCGTACGTAAGGAAGGAAAGGAAGGAAAGAAGAAGTAGGATAGATAAATAAATAAATATAAAGAAATAAAAAAAGAATATAATAGAATATATATAATAGTTAGAAGGAGAAAGAGAGAGAAAGACGCTGTATATATATATATATATGTATATACATATATATATACACAGTATGTGTATTTCGTAAAGGAATAAAGTCATTTATTTCGTATATATTGGACGGTGCAGTGCGCGAAAAGTGCGAGAGGGCAATCGTATCGTCTCTCTCTCTCTCTTTCTTTCACTCTTATTCTCTCTCTCATTCTCTCTCTCATTCTCTCTCTCATTCTCTCTTTTTCTTTCCTTTATTCGCGCTCGCGCGTGACTGTGTGTGGCGGGTATCCGCGCAAAAACGAGAAACGGGAAGGAAGAAGACCGAGAGTAACACAGGAATACTGACGACGTTAGTTAAAAGAAGATAGAAAAGGAATAGAGAGAAAGAAGAAATAAAATAATGGTCAAAGGATAAGAAGAAGAAGAAGAAGAAGAATAAGAAGAGTAAGAGAAGTAATCTTGGGGTGTGCTGCTGGCTGCTTGCTAGGTGGTAGGGGACGGTGAAGGAGGAGGGAGATTGAAGGGAAGGAAGGGACAACCAAATAACCATAGAAAAGGAAAGAACAAAAGAAGATTTCAAATTAAAATAAACGAAATAACGAACCACACACACACACAACGACGACGACGATGATGATGACGATTAAACTTAGAACTTAGGACAACGACTATCAACGACGACGATAAGGAGAAATATATAAGGAAGAGTAACCAGAAAAGAATAAAATTCATTGGCGGCAAGGAAATTACAGGACAACAACAAAAAACACGGACATACTTACGTGTGTGTAAGAAAGAGAGAGAGACAGAGAGAGAGAGAGAGAGAGTGTGAGAGTAAAGTGCGTCGTGTATTATTACAATAGTGCGGGAAATTGGTTAAAAATAATCGAAGATTTGTTTGTTTTTTTAAAAAAAATCATCCTTTCGCAAATGAAAGGGAGGTGATCAATGTGCTGGACGAAATATGGCTGAGGAGTTGGTGGTCACCCTTAACCGCGGCGGTGACTCCTCTGGATTTGGTTTCTCCCTTTTGGGAACTGCGGGACTTCCTCACGTTATTTACGACATCGTTGAAAACTCGCCGGCTGCTAAGAGTGGAAAGGTAATGTAATAAACACCCTTATAATATACCCAATCAAATATTATATATAATAATATTCATTATTATTCATATATTCATAATAATATTATTGACTTGGTTGAACAAAAAAAAATGTCGAATTTTCCCATTAAATTGTGGTCTTAAAATTCGACACTATTTTTTCTCCACTAATCCAATATTATTATTATTATTATTATTAGTATTATTAGTATTATTATTACGTTATATGCAAGTGGTGTAGAAGTTGACTGCGTTTTAGATGAATTCCGTTATACCAGGAGGTTATATGTAATACTCTTGGATTCTTTTTGTCTTTTTCTTTTGATTTTTCATTTTGAAAGAGTGAGAGAGGAGGGGGTGAAGAAGGAGGGAAAGTAATGGAGGGTTGGAGGCAAACCCTGTCGAAAGTCCTGCGAGAGTGGCTCGAAATAACGCCCGTTGTATATCGACCCGCGTTATTATCGCGAGCACCCTCTGTGTCGCTTCGTCCTTATTCTTCTTTCATTATACCGTTCCTTAACTAAACTTAAATTTAATTTAATTTTACATTATATTCCCTTATTATTATTCTTCGGTATCGTCCAACCGATGATAGTAAACATCGTACGAAGAACCACCACCAATCGTTTTGCTCGCTCACTCGTTCGTTTTAACGGCCACCACATTCCAAACCCATCGGCCGGTCTTTCGACCCTTCTCTTTCCTTCCCCTCCTCTAACCCCCCACCATTACTCGACTTTTCTTCATCTTCCTTCTTCGTTCTTTCATTCTCCTTTCTCTTTTCTTTTTTTTCTTCTTCTTCTTTTCTTTCTTTCTTTCTTTCTTTCTTTCTGAGAATTGAATATAAGTACGAGAAGGTATTAGTAGTGATACACCCTATTCTACGAGGACGAGGACAAGGACGAGGATGATGATCGTCCAATAGGAATCCTCGAAAAGTTTTACGAGTTATATATTCATTGTATTTT
The DNA here is from genome assembly GCA_023678845.1 of Mischocyttarus mexicanus. Classification (NCBI taxonomy): domain Eukaryota; kingdom Metazoa; phylum Arthropoda; class Insecta; order Hymenoptera; family Vespidae; genus Mischocyttarus; species Mischocyttarus mexicanus. The sequence continues at coordinate 1,271,797 of JACGTP010000031.1, read as the reverse complement.
ATATGTTGAGGAGAGTTGGTGGACAAAAAAATGTCAGACTTTTCCCATTGAATTGTGGCCAAAAATCCGACATTTATTTTTGTCTACCAACCCAATATTATATTCTTTTATGTATTTTATTTTACTTATTTATTTATTTACTCGTATATTATTGTTTAACTTTTTTATTGCTTCGTAAACGAGAGAATAACTTGATCCTCGGTAATGTAAAATATAAAAAATTAAGTATAAAAAGTTAATTAAGAAAAAGAACGAAACTTTATGGGGTTACCTAATACATAAACATTTATTTTAATTCAAATCCTTATAATAAAAAAAAAACATTATATAACGTTGAGTAAAAAGAATATACGATTTGGATAAATGATTGTTTACGTTTATGAAAATTTTCGAATGCAGTCAAAGGATACAAGATCCCGTTGTGTTTCTCTCTCCTTCCCTCTTTCTAAATGTTATTCGCAGCTGCGTAAACAGGTGCGTCGGTATCAATTTATAGTAAGCTGATTCATAAAATTCTTCGCTTATGTTTTGCATTGTGACCTTCCAAAATAAGTCGGAATTTTTTCGTATTCTTATACGTACGTAATAGGTGTGTGTGTGTATCTAAACGTGTACATATGTATGTATATAAATATGCATACAAATATGCATACTCGTGCATGTATGCACACTACTACCGGGCCAAAAGTTTTCAAATTCTTATGCAAATCTTCAAAAATAAACGAACGTGTGCCATTATACTAACTGAAATATGTTTACCGATCAAAACCTTAAACTAAAATTGTTTTTTTAATAAAAAAAAAATTCTTACTATAGTCCATCCATATTCCTGACCATCCTGGGCAATAAAATTTTATTCCTAATGAAATATTTTGCTTTATGATTTTCGTTAAAATTATCGAAGGTATCCTTGTTAATATTTGACGTAATAAGGATATAAAAAATTTCTAAATTTATGATTCATTTGATTTGTACGTAAATAATCGTGGAAGTAATTTCAAACTTTTGGTTCGTAAGTGTATACATGAATACATGGATAAATGCATGTGTACACATACGTGTATATGAGCACATCTATGTAAATATATTTTATAATATAATATATATATCTGTCTCTCTGTTTCTGTGTGTGTGTGTGTGTGTGTGTACGTGAAGAGGAATGGTAGAAAAAAGATAAAAAAAGTAAAAGGAAAAATACATATAATGATAAAACCGAGAGATTTCTTCGTATGCGTTTATCTCGGTTCCACCCCCTGAAAATCTCATTCCGATAATCCGCATTTGTCGACTCGACGAATCTTTTTCTCTCTCTCTCTCACACTCTCTCTCTCATTCCCTCTCTCTTTCTTTCTATCTCTGTTTTTTTCTTTTACTACCCTTAGGCACTTCTCGTGCGAGGTTTTAACCGCGTGTTCTCGCTTTTATCGCTCGTTACACCGACCACTTTAACAACCTTTTGTAATATATATATATACACACAAATATATATATCTGCTTGTGTGTATATATATATATATCTATGTGAATATGTAAGGATTTGTAGAAATCCTAATACGATTAATAGGAAATTAATTGGTTATCAAAATAACTTATCTTTAAGATTTCTACCACGATTTATTCTACTTTCATTAGAATATTCTTTTAATCTTTTATCTTTCATTTTATTTTCGAATTACGAGATTTTTGATTCGACAATTTTTTAAGCTTAATTTCTTGTTCTCGAAGTTTTATCAAAGTTTTAAAGATTGTGACGACAAATAAGAAACGAGTTTGTGAAACGTGAAAGAAAAATTCTTTCCAAGTTGGGTTAAAACACTTTTCAAACTCAACCACCGACTTATATTTTTTTACCTTGATTTATTTTTGTATTATTTATTTATATATATATATATATTTTCTGTTGTTGTTACATTTAAATACATCGTATTATTTTAATTTTATTGTTTTCATTTAAATATGAATAATTGTTTTAGTTTACTTTTTAATATACAATAATTATATTTAAATGAATCGTCTAGAAAAAAAAAGGAAAGAAAAGAGAAAAAAATTATGCAGAAAAGAAAAAAAAAATACTGTTCCTAAATTAAACTTTTTTACAATTCATTCCAGTATGTCTATATTTATATACACGTTTTATAAATATAGTTGTTCCTTGTATAACGCAGAGCTACTTACGACTGTCACGTAACACGCACGCCCACACACACACACAGAGACATACACATAAATATATATATGAATCGTAATGACGATGGGGCACGAGAATGTTTAGTATGTCAACATTATTCGAAGCAGGTCGGGATCATAATCGCACAGTAGGGATCTTTGATGCGTCGATTTTCGCATTGGAAGATCGTCGACAGCTGAGGACAATTATTACGTATACATACACACACATACATACATATTAAAATACAGATACGTATTTGCTTAGTTAGACCGTGTACGAGATCGTTTAGAACGAGTCTAATCAACGAAGTATCTATTTCAATTTTTTTTTCTTTTTAATTACGAAAAAAAAAAGAAAAATACTTTATTCATTTAAATCATTTGACTTTTGATCAAACGTCAATAATATAGTCATTAAAAAAATACCATCCTGTTTATTGAATTATCTAAAATTTTCTAATGTCATTTCGTCAACGTGTACGTAATTTTTATATTCATTTATTTATTTTTTTTTATTTATATATAGCTTTTCAAAATTTGTAAAATATATTAGGCTTGAATCGTCGTACGATGTCCATGTACTCGAAAATAGATAAACAACAATTTTTAGTAACAAAGAACGTATATGGGGTATGGTATAGTAAAAATACTTACTATAATTATATCATGCATCTGTATCACGTGACATGTGGATAAACAAATTAAAAGCCACACAAGGTTTTATTTTTATCCAGACTAACTAAGCGGCTTTATCATTTTCAACTACTACTTATCTTCCTTTCTTTCTTGTTCTTCTTGTTCTTCTTCCTTCTCCGGGAATCTTATCGAAGTCGTTTATATGTAATTCTAAGAGAGAAATAATAAGAAGGGAGTAGTCAATCTTCTCTTCTTTCGTTTCGAAGAAATGCAATGGCCAAATGCATTTCTCTAGTAGGCTAATCGCTTTTCTTCAAGCTTGGAAAGAAAAAGAAAGAGAGAGAGAGAAAGAGAAAGAAAGAGAAAGAAACGGGGATTTTCTTCCATCGTTATCGTTATCCTTATCGTTATTGTCCTGCAGGACTACTCGGCATTCATCCAAAATAACAAGGAAGAATAAACGAGAGAGAGAGAGAGAGAGAGTGAGTTAAGGTTGGGGTCTTTCATTCGAGTTGGTCTATTTCTTTCTCTTTTCCTCTTATACTACCTCGAATCCTGTCCTTCGGGCTTAAAATATCGAGTGCACTGCGTTTACTGAATGAAGGGGCCTTTTTGTTTTTTTCCCTTTTTTTTTCCTTTTTTTCGTTAATTAATCCAAGAGAACCTCGAAAGGTTTCACCTACGTGAAACACTAGCAAAGGTGAGAAAGAGAATGTGCTTGTTAAAGTGAGCGAGATGATTTGTGTATGTGTATATATAAATGGAAGAGAGAGAGTGAGAGAGAATTGTATACGTGTGTATGTGTAAAATGAGAGAGATTATCTATGCATGCGTATAAGCGAGAAAGTCAATGTATGCGTGTGTGTATGTAAAATGAGAAGAATTATGTGTACATGCATAGAAACGAGAGAAATTATGTGTGTGTGAGGATTTTTCGTGTATAAAAGTGAGAGAGGTCGTGTGCATAAACGTGTGTGTCAGAACGAATAATTCTCTTATGTGTATATGTATATATATATAAATATATGTATATATAGATGTTTGAATGTGTAATGAGTGGGATACACAGGGGTGTCGGAGATTCATTGTTCACCTGGTTGGGTTAGTAATACGTTTTACTATTGTTCCCTGATCGCAACCGTTTTAGTTGGAAGCTCTTTCGAAAATGTATTTACGTGTGTATGTATATATGTGTGTGTGTGCACACACCAGAGAGGATTTATTAACGACGAGGAAGAGGAGGAGGAAAAAGAGGTGGAGGAGGTGGTGGTTCCAGCAAAAACTGTGTAAGTCGAAGAGTAAATTTCGATGAATATAACGCGACCCGATAGAAATCCCATTTAAAAAAATAATCTTTCCTAGAGTTTAATAACGTTGTCCGAGTATGAAAGAGTTCAATCATGACTAGGTTTTGATGAGAGATAGTAGTAGTGGTAATGGTAATGGTGGTAGTGGTGTAGTAGTAGTGTTTTACTACTCCTAGTAGATTTCTCGGGAAAAGCTTTCCTGTCGTTTATTTTTTTTTTCTACCTCTTTAATTAATATCTTTTTGCATATAAAAATAATATTTATTGAATATTTGTATACGTTTATTAATTATATAATAATTAATATATATTTATTATATATATTATTATAAATATATGTACATTATACTATATATATATATATATTTCGATTGAAATGAAAATATTTTAGATTACCTCTTATCGGTGCCGAATAAATTTATCAATAAATCAATTGAAATATGGGACACGCCGTTTTTATGTAAGAAAATACCAGATATATTTATATTGAATTTAAATTACGAAAGAGAGAAATTTATTTGATACCGGAGAAAGGAAGGAAGAAAGGATTGTGGATGCTGGAAGTGGATTGGTTGGTAGGGGTTTGAGGAATAAATAAAAAAAAAAAGAATCTAAAAAGAAAGGAAGCAGAGAACGTATTTAAGGTGATACTTAGCAGAAATAGCGAATATGATTACGACGATGACGATGAGGTGGCTTTCTGGATCGTTCGCGGCTCGTTAACGAATGTCGTTTTACTCTCCCCTCGTGTTTCGAGTTCACAACGGTGCTTGCTCGTTACGTAATAAAGATACACCCCAAATGTTCCATGGAGATATAATGTAGAAGCTTAAGAGCTACGATCACGCGAACACGATTTTCGAAGAAATTTTATCGGCATTTAAAAAATTCCTCACTCCTTCTCCTTTCTCTCTCCCCCTCACTCCCTCACCCCTAATCCCTCAACAACCCCTCTTCATTCATTTTTATTATTTATATTTTCTTTGGAATTTCACGCCACTTTTCTTTCTACCCTTTTTTTTCCATTCTGTCATTTTTCTCATTACTCGTTCTCGTTTTTAGAACATGATCGAATTTAAAAACGGAATCATTTTTCATAACACACACACATAGATTTACTTTTGACGTACACGTATGTTGCTACGCGCAAGCATGCATTCGTGATATGCACACGCGTGCATATACACTTTTTCTTTACAAAGGTCATTATCCTGTAATCATCGGAGGGAGTAGAGTAACGTGACGCGTCGACCTCGAACAGATAAAAAGTTTATCTATCATTCGCTTAATTAATTCCTTTGTCGAGTGGCAAATGGCATTTCTATTGGATTCCCATGACACCGAGAGGAGTGTAGTTTTTTTTTTATTTTTTTTTTCCTTTCTTTCCATTTCGATCAGGTTGAAAACTATATTGTGATTCTTGGGAGCGATGAGTTTTTCGAAATCCAGTGTTTGAGTTGAAAGATTAGCCTCTCGTTCGTTAATATTTGGATTGCGAAATGCTGCTGGTTTCTTTAGTTTTTAGATTATTTTTATACATGTATAATATATTTATACTTATACGTATTTATATATATAAATAATTTTTTATTTCAAATTTGTGTAAAAAGAAAAAATAACAAATGGAATATTCGAATTATATTAATTAGACGACTAAAAAGACTTTTATTAATGTGTCGATTCACGGATTACTTTAATAATAATTGATACTTCAAAAAAAAAAAAGATTTGCATCTCATATTGAATCTACATAAGTGGATATGAAACGATAAGATGATAAATAAGGCTTCTCAGATTTCTACAATGATGTCAAAAATAACACCAGGAATGACATGTAGGGGTAGGTCAAGAATTGTGGTAACGTTAAGGTAGTTCGACGCGTTTCTTCCACCCTTGTTCGTTCAGTGAAAAATGATCGATCGTTAGTCGACACGGAAATGGGAGGAGAGTGGTGGTGATGGGGTGATGGGGGTTGGGAGGAGGAGGAAAGAAGAAGCCCTTCCGCAAGGCTTATTTCGTAGGAACATACCAAGTTTGCTAATCGTCTGCGATTTTCTTCTTTCATATCGATTTATTTCCTCCCCTATTTTATTCCAAACCCCTTAACTGTATAACCATTCCATAGCATTCATATATTGGGTTAGGGAAAAAGTTTCTTCATATTTTATAATGGCATTAAAAATAAAACAAATGTTTTGTATGAAATAAAAATTACTTCATTTTGTTGAAACCTTATTCGTATTTTTTCCCTCTATTTTATTTTCGTAAATACTCTTTCTTTCTCTCTCTTTTATTAGCAATATATTTTTTTTCTTTTCCTCTTCTTGATCCAATTGAACGGGTCATAGTTTGATCGAAACAACAACAAACTAATGCACAACGTGTAACAACACATACGTGCCACGTATAGAGAGAACATAGTCGAACAGATAGACACATACACATACACACTCACTCACATACACACACGGATACACAGGGATACACAGATAGTTCCTACAGGAAGTGTGCTCGACCGAAGCAGAGTTATCGATCTCTGGCGAAAGGCGGCGAAGTTACGCAAACTCGCATTACCAACGTCGTCATACTCGTCATAGTCGTCATAGTCGTCGTCATAGTTTTCATCGTTGAGAAGCGGCGGCTTTACTTGAAACGTCTTTCGTTTGCCAGAGGCGTCCCCGATGATTCTCGAAACTTTCTTGAACCCTCCCTTCCCCCCGTTAAGAGGGCAAGAACGTAAGAGATGGAAAGAGGGTGGTGGTGATGGTGGAGTTGGGTGGGAGGTTGGAAGAGGAGGACGAAGGAGAAAAAATTTCTAGCAAAGAGATACACAGACGAACAATGGCGAACGTGATTACATCGATGAGAACATTATTTCGATGAGATACTTTTTCCCGGATACTTATCTTTTACGGAAAACGGAAATTTAGTACTCGAAGTTTGCTTGCTTCCTTCCTTCCTTCCTTGTTTGCTTGCTTTCGTTTGAAATTTACCTTTAAGATTTCTACAAGATTTTTCTTCTTGTTGTTGTTGTTAATTAAAATTTGTATCTTGAAAGATAATACTTTGATATATATCATTTCGATTTTGAAGTTTCTCTTTTCTATTCCCCTCTTCTTTCTCTTAGCAAAGAACTTTTGACCTATACTTTCATAGTCGAAATAAATCTAGGAAGCCAACGAAATTCGTATTTTTACTTACGATTCGACCATTTTTATTTCTCTCTCTTTGATGCACATACACACATACACACACCTATACACCTATTTCTTTTTATTTCATATACAAAATACTTCCCTTTTCTCTCTTTATTGTACATACTCAATACTTTTTCTCTTTTACGTACAAAATTTCTCTCTGTTTCACTCTCTTTCTCTCTGTAAAACATATAAAATCTATTAGGTGTACAAATAAATTTCCGCCATTCTTATTAAAAAATTAAGCATTTGATGATTTTAAATGATGTAAAATTGCTTGCTGAGTTACTCCTAATATAAGTGCAAGTTTTTCTTGCATTTGGCATGAATCTTTAACCAATAATGCTTCCAATTCTGCGAATTCGTACACATTCGGCCTTCTGTTACGTACTTTGTCTTTGACGTCAAAGTCACCGTTCTTGAACTTTAAAAACCATTCATGACATCTTCTCTCACCTAAGAAAGCCTCATCATATGCTTCTACGAGCAATCGATGCGCATCAGCTGCAAATTTCTTCTAATTCAAAAAGTAAATCGAAAGTTCCCGCAAATGACGCTTATTCGGCCTAAAACTCGACATTTTCGAAGGAAAAAAAATATCCGATACCAATACAAAATCACTAATATATCAAGATTATGTTGTCGAGAGATGCCTTACTTTACGATATGACGTTTTACATCAGACCATTTTAACCATAATTTAATGATAAAGCCATACTTTGTTGAACGGCGATAACTTATTTGTATACCTAATATCTGAATCTGTCTCACTCTAACACATACAAAAAAAAAAGATCGCTTTATTTTTCTCACTTTAACCAACATACAGCATCTCTATATTTCTCTCTTACTTTCACACGTAAAATAAATCACTCTCATTTTATATATATATATATATCTTTATTACTTTCTCACGTAAAAAGTATCTTTCCTTTTTATCCCTTTTTCTCACTCTTTCTTTCTCACACACAAACACTACGATACGCACGAAATCTTTTTCTTTCCACGATACGTACAAAGTACCCCACTCCCATTCTCCTCCTCTCTCTTTCTTTTATACTCTTCACTCAACACAATACTCTATAGGAGAGTTACGAAAGGTGAATGCGGAGATCATAGCCTTTGACCTCTTCGGCGGGTACTTTCCTTTACCCACCCTATTTTCAACCCTGCCTTACGTACGTTCCTCGAATACCAATCGCATTCCTTATAATCAGACTTATTGATAGCTTACTATAATACGAATCCTTCTCTCTACGACTTTATATATATATATATATTCAATTTAATTCAATTATGTGCATTTTTTTTGCTCCATTTCATACTTGACAATCTAATATTATTCCCTATTATTATTTAGACAAGATAGGTGATAGGTGTGATAACTAAATATAAAGAATCTAAACTAATAAAGTAATAAATCAAAGTCCATCATATACCCAACACCCTCCTATCTTTCGACTTTTTTTTATATTATATTATTATATTATTCCTTATTTTTATTTAGACAAGATAGAGTGGTAGGTGTGATAACTAAATGTTAAGTTTCGTAAATTAATAAACCAAAGTCTATCATACACCCAACCCCTCTCTATCCCTCTCACTCATTGTATGTCTATGTCTTATTTATGTTGACCAGAGTTGGCTTGTAGGTAAATTTCATTAGAGATAAGGCTAGGATTGGCTACGTGTACATACCACGTTCGATATTGTAGCTTGGTAACCAGTTTTGGACGAAAGGAAACACGATCGAAGATGTGTACCACCGCCTATCCGGTGCATGCAATTCACAGAGAGTTCAAGAGAGAAAGAGAGATGCAACCTTTCAGTTGAGCGATCCTCTCTTTCTCTTACACTTCCTCTACTCCACTCTTTCTCTCTTTCTCTCTCTTTTATATTCTATATTTCTTTCCATCCTTCTCATCGAATACCACCCCATCCACATTGGAAATCATCCATTCCTGCTCGATTATCGATCTTAGAACCTTACCCTTCCAGTTCGTTTCACCGATCCTCAACCAAACGCTTGCTAGGTTGCTTGCTTGCTTGCTTTCTCTGCTAGTAGCTTCCCTCATGAAATTTTCATTTATTGTTGAACGTTCGATGAACGGCAAGTTCATGTTGCATCTTTCGTGCAAGATTAGCCGAGTTTCTTCATTAAATTTCGCGTATGACGATGATGTTGTGCTAGAAGAGTATGTGTATATGTGTGCGAGAGAGATGAGATTGGGAAGGAGAGGTACGTTCGTTATTTTTTAACATGTTTGATATAGTTCTGGTATATCTATGGGGAACCGACATGTTTCCTAATACCACTATTATTTATTTTATTAATGTAAAGTTTTTCTTTGGGAATATCACTTTGAACAAACGGTGCATTGTACACAACAATGTGGGACCACATTTGTTAGATCTTCCCCTCTCTCTCATATTTTCTTGACTGGTTATAAAAATGAATAACGTATGATAGAAAGAAAGAAAGGGATAGATTCGCCGTAAAAAAATACTAAAGGAAGGTAGGGGGAATCTTAAGTTGTGAAATAGTGAAAAAAGATAGTTGAACCTCTCTCGTCTCATCTCGTCTCGTCTCGTCTCGTCTTGTCTTTGACACGTATGTTTTAACAAAAATAGAACTTCATCGTTGTCACTCGACGGTGCGAAAGTGCCTGCTCGATAAATGCACCCAGAAAGAAAGATGCATCGCGACTAAGAGGATGGGGGGAAGGTGGTAGTGGTGGTTGGAAAGAAAACATTCTTCTTGAAACTTCACCGACTCTTTTCTTTAGTTTTCTTTTATTTTCCTTCTCATTCTCTTTCTGTCTTTTTTATTTTTTTATTTTCATTTTAACTCCCGTTAGGAATTCGTCTCGTTCGTAGAAAAGACAAGAAGAGCGTGTAAGAGAAAGAGAAACATAGTCCCTGGTATAAAATATTGCACGTATATATTTCCTTAAATCGTACGATTTATGAGAAAAATTCACCACGTTACTATTTCTGTCGGTATATTCCGTGTTTTTATTAGGAAAAAGATTTTCTTCTATGTTACCTTATCGTGTTTTTTCTCTCTTTCTATTTCTCTTTCTTTTTCTCTTTCTCCGTTTCTGTCCTTTCCCTTATCTCTTTCTATCTGTTTCTTCTACGAATAGGGGGAAAGGAAAGGAAAGATATCAAGGAAGTTTCGATCCAGGATAAGGTTGCAGGTGCGCACGAAAACGAATGCCATTGGTAGAAAGATGTAAATCTGTATTCCTAGTAAGCTATTTCTCCTTCGTTCGATGTCTGGTAAAATGCGTTGCTTTAGAAACGGATACTACCAGGTGGGTTGATTTGACTGGAACCAAAGACGAGAATTTCTGTTTTATTCCAGATTTTAGAGAGAAAATTGTTCAAGATTTTACCGTCCACTCTGTGTGTGTATTTGTGTTTTGCGTCAGTTTCTTCTCTTTCTCTCTCTCTTTCTTATCACATCGGGCTATTATATTTTTCTATTCTTATTTCTTTTTTTATTTATTACTTTTTTTTTCTCATCCCGGTTTCTCTCAATTATTGCTCGATATATTTTCTTTCTTCTCTCCATTTATTTATTTCTTTCCTATTTCAACATATCTCTCTTCCTTTTTCTCTCTCTCTCTCTCATACTTTCTTCCCCTATTTTTCTTCGTTTCATCATATTTCTATTTTTATTTCCATTTCTTTCTTTCTCTTTCTATTTTCCCAATATATTTTTCTTTTCTATCACTTATTTTTTCTTATCTCCCTATCTCTGTATTGCTATCTCTCTCACTTTTTTAATCATTCCCATTTCTTTTTCTTCCCCTACCTCTCCCCCCGTTCAACCTCTCCTCACTTTCTTTTCTCCCTATACCCTTTTTTCTCTTTACCTTTTTTTTCTTATCTCACAATTTCCATATCTTTTCTCCTTCTTCCTTTTTACGATTATTATTTTTATTTCTTCTTTCCTTTCTCTCTCTCTCTCTCTCTTATTTTTTCCTTTTTTTTTAATTATTCCCGACTTCTTATCTCCGTTTCTTAATATTTTCTTTTTTCTTCCCTATTCTTTCATTTTTTCTCGTTTTGTTTATCGCGCGAGAAAAACGTCGTTTCGCGACACCGATTCGCGATAAAATAACAAACATTCCGTACTATTTTATAATCCCACCCACTCTTCTCCCTCCTCCCCTGAGTCCACTAATCACGCTTTAGTCCATGTTTTATTTCCAATGGAATTTTTCATTTCAATCTACTGGATCGGATCAGGTTTACGAATATACACACACACATACATACACAAATGTATAACATGCATAGACTATAGGTCAAATGTTTGAAATTCTTAAATGATTTTTTTATATGATAAAAAATAAAATAGAAAAATGTTGAAACGATCTCTGTAACGATCAATCAATAATTATATTAAATTAACTGAACGATATAACTCCAACGTATTTAATCACTTTGTAATCTTCAATCACCCTCGTGTGGTATTTCCGTGTCAGTTCTGCTGACACGTGGTGATGGGGGTGGGAGGAAGGTTGGTAGAAGAAGAACATCGACACGTAACCAGCTTTCAACCCCTATTTTCTATTTTTTTTGTTTGTTTCTTTCCATGTATATTAGTCGTGTTATCGATACTCGACTATCACCCATCGTTTTACTCACCCTTTCTTGTTATCCCCTTTTTTCTTCTACTTTCTGTTATGTCTGGTTTCTCTGGTTGGTTTTCTGCTAACGTGCGTGTTTTCGCTAAAAGACACACTCCGTACCGTTAATGGTGCTTCTAAGAAGTCCGTCTTTAGTTTCGAGTCTTCTTGATGTATACTATTTTACGTACAGTTAGTCACAAAAGTACCCTCTAAGAGGAGAAACCCTCGAAAATATATATTAGGTTTACCGGAAAGTTTTGTCCGTTTCTGTGATAAGAATTTTCAACACGTTAAACAGATGTGTTTATTCGACGGTTAGAAAAATTTGTATTTTGTTTTATTCCATTATCGGACAGAACTTTTCGGTATACTTATATATATATATATTTATAGAAGCTTCGTATGTTTTAAATGTATCGATGATGGATAACAATTGTGTTCAGAATTGACGAGAGACACTCAAAATTTCTAAAAGGTTTGATATAAAACTATGTTCAAATTTTCAATCGTCGTTGTCGTCGTCTTCCTATGTCCATAAATTTGTCAAGTCCCCTTTTTCGGTATTTCTTTCCTTTCGTTCATCTTTTCTCCATTACAGATAACGAAAAGTAAAAAAAAGATAAAGAAAAAAAAAGAAGATCCTTTTTCGTAAGAATGCCAGAAGAATTCTCGTTAAAATTCGTCCGAGTTTTTGTTCGGGGGGTAAGAATTTAAGCGCCATGCTGCCATTCGTTTCAGAAGACGAAGCAAAAAGATGGAATGACAGGAAGGGTGGGTAGAGAAGTGAAGTGAAGTGAAGAGAAGGGAAGGAAAAGATTAGACCCAATGAGAAGAATCGTTTCGAAAGACGATGAAAATTGCACCGTAATAAAAAGTCCTGGAAAATATCAATTTTATTTGTAGAAAAAAAGCAATTAGATTTTAGTAAAAAAGAAACTTGACGCAACTCTGACGCAACTCTGATAAGAAGGGAGTGGGAAACAATTTTCCAAGGTTATCGTTAGGACAATTTCAGAATGGATACGGAAACTGATGTAACCTTCGAAAAAAATTGTTCAACGCTGTTAAACGAATAATTGTATCACTCGTGTCATATTACGAAGAACCATATTTTACAAATAATTCAATTACAATTTAATAATGAATCGTGTTATAAAACATACCCTAAATGTAATTTCATTTTCTTCCTTTTTTTTTTTTTAAACCGATAGTCATCGAGTAGTTAAGGGAATTTAATTAGTTTTGTTTTGAATTTAGTCACGCGACGACCCCATATGGGGTTGTTGGAAAGGGTCCTTGATTCCTATGACTGTTTTATTTATTTTGTTTTTTTGAAAGAAGAAATTTTATGCAGTAGTAGATCTTAGCATACGGAAATGGGTGCGACATTACTTTGCTTGTAACACACCTAGAGGGTTGAAACACGTTCGTTAACAAGCATCGAGTTTCGTACGAGTTTCGTACGAGTCTGCCCTTTCCCCACGCCCCTCAAGTCCTCTTTCTCTCTCATTCGTGAAAACCGGATTGCAAAATGCATATATATATATAGTATACGTTTATACGAGTATGATCTTTCAAGGAAAGTGTGAGTACAGGTGCAGTGGCTGTGCAGAAATGACAAGTTCCAGTTGGTAATCGCTCATGAGAGAACGTAAGGAAAGACGTTTGTATTTGCTTTCCCTTTAAATATAATATACTAGATGTTCTGATAAACCTCTGTCTTCGAATATCTCATTTTTAATGTTTATTTATTTAGATGAAAATCAAACACAAAGTTCTAATTATGCATAGTTAACATCATGAAATGCAATCGTTTATGGAGAAAGGTTTTTTTTTTGATTAAAATAACAAATATTTAATTGTATTTAATATTATTATTAATTATATTTAATATTACGGTTATTTAAATTAAATTATTTCATTACGTTTGTATTCTTATCTATACGGAGATCAATTTTTATCAGATAAAAGGTAAAATACGTTGTTAAAACGTGTCATTGCAAATACGTGAAGTAAGATTAATATTCTTGTAAATCCGATAAGAAAAATAATTGTCAAAAAGATAAAATTGAAAAAGATAAATGTCTTATAAAAGATAAATGTCTCATAGAAAACAACATTTTTAAAAGGTATATTTAACTAGAGAGAATTTATAGTTGCCATTAGTAACAAAGGGTTGAGAAGTTGAAGTGGTGGAGGAGGAGGAGGAGGAAGGGGGGAGGAAAAGGGGTAAGTTTTCTATTTAAAGTCGGTAAGATAAATTCAAATCGGTAAGAGCTTTTTGCGAAGTTGATATCGAATTGCTTTTCAATTTGGGTCGAGGTATAACGCCGTTTGCGGATTTCTTCCGCCTGTCGAATGGAAATAAAGGTTTCTTTTTAAAAAAAAAAAATAAAAATAGAAAAGAGAGAGAGGGAGAGATCTTTGGAAAACGCGTTAGCAAAACGTGCGGACTAAATGCGTTTAAACCTGGAATCCGTCGATTCACGGTCCATCGTACTTTTACTTGACGGTGATTTTTTTCTTTCTTTCTTCTTTCTCTTTCTCTTTCTCTTTCTCTTCTTTCTTTCTCACTGTTTAAAGTTTAAATCCTTTTTTCCGAAAGCGTGACCGATCGACCGATAAGTTTAATCTCTTTTCTCTTTCTCCCGGAGAACTGTGTTTGAAATTCGATGATGAAGAAAAAAGAAAAGGGAGAAAAGAAAAGAAACAAAAAAAGAAAAAAAAAAAAAAGCAGAAAAAGGATGCTGCAACGTGCGGCCTCGTTCGTTTTCGAGGCGTGAAAGTCGCGAAAGGACGAAATCGAGCGCGTTTAATTTAACCAAACGAGAAATGAGAGAGTCACCTGACTTCTACTTCTTCTTCTTCTTCTTTCGTATAATTATTCATTAAAATTTCACGCGAGTTTAAATACTGTTTGTTCTGTTTGTTTAACAATTATCATTAAATTCGTCATACCCTCTGACTGTGGAAGACGTTTCAAAATATCCTGGTTTGTTTTATTATTTAAGGGGCACACCTAGTGTGACAGCCAAAAAAAAGGCGATTTTTGGGAATGAAAAAAAAAAGAAACTAGTGTATCAATCGTTTTAAAATTTTGAGGGTATATTTATACATGTTTTGAAAATACACAGTAAAATTTTTAGAATAATATATTAAATATTTTTGAAATAACACGCGATCTCCGGCGGCGCCAAAAAAAAAAGGTCCTTCACTGCTGGAGTGATTGCAGCCTTCTCCGTTCATAAAACCTAAAAAAAAAAAATTCTCGTTAAACAAAAACATATTGTCTGTAAGATGACCCTCGGGCGAACAAAAAAATCAAAAATTGACAAAATGGCGGCATGTTGAAAAAAAAAGTTAAATTTTACCCAAAATTTTGATCGTTTTTGGCCTACCAAAATCCGATTTATGATCAGATCAAAAAACTGGAGGGTCATCGTATGGAGAACTATATAGAGAAGATGTAAAAAAAATTTGATAGCGATCGGATCATTTGTCTCCGAGTAATCACTCCAGCAAATTCGAAAAATGCTGTTTCGAGAAAAACGCGTTTAAAGTTTAACTTACTGATTTGATTTTCGATGACCGGCTGCTCTTCAGATGATTATAACTCAAAAACTATTTGAGATATGCATTTGAAATTTTAGTATGTTATTTTTAAAGGTATAACGTATAGAAATATGAAAAAATAAAAAAATCGATTTTTTTAAAACTTCACACTAGGTGTGCCCCTTAAATTTAATTAATCGTATCAAATGGATCGATAAATATTTATTGTCAAAGATCATTTGCATCCTTTTGGTAAAGATATTCTAAATATCAATTTAGAATATAATTTTTGTTATATATCCACTGTATAAATAAATAATTAACATATGCAAAATTTGTTTATTAACATTTTTAGATGTTTTTTTTCTCTCCATATTCTATTTGAAGTTTTAATTTTCTCTTTTATTTTTTTAATTTTTTATCCATGGGAAATAGAATTATTCGTTGAAAGTTGATGTGTGTGCGAGAGTGAAGGGACGAGAGGAGATGACGAGAAGAAAAAAAAAGAGGGAGAGGGTGCAGGGGTGCAGGGGTGCAGGGATACAGGGGGGATATTTCCTCTTCCGTAAGTGGAAAAGAGGATGATGAGGAGACACACGAGTCTTATCTTGCGTTAAAGTATTCGAGATTTCATCGTGGTTGCTCTTAGCGTTGTGTTTTAAGCCCCAAGAAACTCGAGACGGGCAATTTATTTTTCTTATCTGTAACGGACCATCACCGATCGATTGTTCTTTACCTTCGGTAATTTTACATTTATGTATGAGCGTATATATATATATATATATATGCTATCTCGAAAATTTGATTAAACCGGTTCTCAGTAAGAAATTATTTTCTTTCTACGAGTTTAGAGTTTCTATTTCGTGTATTAATATTTACATCAAATTTGTAATACGAAACATAAATAAAATAAATTTCTTTTTAAACGTGTTCATTCGTTATTAATAATAGCTAATTCACACGAATAGAAGAACATCTTTGTTCTGTTATAATTAATAATCTAGGATCAAGTATTTTAAAAGATAAAGTAATCATCCTTCTTCAGTTTACGTGGGTAAATTTGTTTCCACTAAAATAACAAAATTGAATAATGTTGATGGAATCACGAAAAGTGGTTTTAAGTTAATTAAATCTTTTTTTTACATTTTTTAAATATTTGTATTCGTAATGAAGAAATTAAATTGAACTGATTAGAAGGAATTCTTAAATTTGTGTTTTCATGTAAAACGTGGTGGTTGATTCTTTGGTAGCTGAAGTAAATTGAATTCACGTAAATATTTAGGGATGATTGTAAATTTTTCATTATTTATTATTAAGATGAACAAACTTTTATTTATAGAAAAAAAAATTAGTAATAAAATATTGTAATTGTAGGTATTTGAATAACGTCAGTTTTGTCATGTCAGTAAGTTTTATATGTGTTTACATGTGTGTATAGTACGTGAATAACCACATACATGAAGATATTAAAGATCGATAGTTGGGAATGATAGGTCGATACGAATAGATTGAAATTGTATTCGATACCAGACTCGAGAGATCGATTATTTCAATATATTTCTTTTTCTATCTTTTTTCCTTTCTTCCTTCCTTCCTTCCTTCCTTATTTCGTTTCTTTCGTTTCTTTTAGGTTTTCTTTTTCATTTTACAAAACTTGTACAGAACCAGCTGCTTTAGATCTATCCTCATACACGTAGAATAACATACTTACGATATGACCCATGTTAGGTATGCTGTATATCTTTGATATCGAGCGTGATATATCCCTGTCATCTTTTAGGACGATCGTTAAATTATATGAACCGTGTAATACTTCCTTGTGCTCTTTATACCCATTGCTTTTAGAAGCTCAATTTTTATCTTATTTAATATCTTCTTCTTTTTTATTTTTTTTTCTGTCTACAATAAAATGACTTAATCAAATTGATTTTATTCAAATACTATTACATATATAATATTATAATTATATAATTATGTAATATCGTTAATCATAAATAGCATCGCATAACTTGCTTTCCTCAAAAGTTAACACACGTAACAAAATTAGATTAATAATAAGTCTGTTATTAAACTAACGAGGATCGTTAAATAACGTTACAACACTAATTATCCTATATCTTTCTAAACCGAGTTTCAATCTCTACGAAAGTAAGATTAATTGTTTCTAACATATTCATTAATCTCGTCATTTACCAAACAAGTATTTACAAAAATAAGAACCTAATATACATTTATAATAATTATTATTATTTTGTTTTATATCTATCTTCTTTCTCACTTTTTTTTCATTTATTGTTAAGTGTTCTTACGAACTGCATTGAATAGAAACGATTATGAAAAGAATATTAATTGATGTGTTAGAGATTTTTACGATGACAGAAATAACTGCGTTCCATCGTGGATGGAAGGAGACAAAAAAAATAGGGTTCCCGTCGTTTAAGCTTCTGAAACAGGGGGAAAGAGACAGAAAGAGAGAGGGAGAAAGAGAAAGAGAGACAGAGATAGGATTAAATGGGACTGTAGGTATTATAGGAGAAAAGGAGGAAGCTAAATCATTATGTTGCGTTAACGTAACACCGGGATATAGGTTAAGGACGTTTGAGACCGACCCTCGTTTATAAGAGAAACGAAGATAGGAAATGAAAGATAGATGGATGGATGGATAGATTGATAGATAGATAGATGCATAGAGAAAGGAAGAAAGAATGAAAAAGAGAAAAAGATAGAAATATGAGGAAGGTTTATGTCAGTGGACGACCGAAGTTTTACCAAAGAGGGGTCATTCTCTTTTTTACTCTCACACACAAATACCCACACAAATACCCACACAAATACCCACGCAAATACATACACACAAAAACATCCTTTTTCCTTTCTCCTTTTCCCTTATTTTTTTGTCTTCCATGGACCCAGCTTTACTTTGCAATTAATTACTGTTAAGGTAACTTCGTGTTAACAAAAAGTATCAAATTAAAGGATCGAATTTTGGGAAATGTTTAGGTTTCCCTTTTTTTTTGGGATCGAGCAGGAACATGATTTTGATATCACTGGTTTTTAATCATCGTTGATTTTTTTAGAATATACCAGGAAAAAGAATTTTAATCAGAAGTGTAAAAATTAGGGTGAATTATCTCTGGGTTGTTTTTTGGGGCCAGAAAAATTGTGATTTAGGGTTTTAGAATTTTAGAATTTTTCAAATATCAGATCGATACACTGAGAAATAAAATCACGTAAGCAAGAAAGAGAGATACACGTAGAAATTTTGTAACAGTTTTTATATTTTGAAATGATCGCAGTTAAATTTTTAACCTTCATTCGAATTTCACAGTTTATATTTTGAAAATATGAATAAAGAAATGTACCAAAAAAAAGGGATCTTAAAATAATATTTTTTGATAACGGTGGATAGAATTTTTCTACTTTTTTCTCGTGTAAATATTTTTAAAATAGTTTCCCCCCAACGAACCATAGAAACGAGAGGATACAGAAAATCGTGACATATTCGATAGATGCGGTGAATGATATATTTTTTTTCTTTCTTTCCTCTCCCTTTTTTATTTTTTTTTATTTTATTTTAATTAGTTCATGTGCACAGGCAGTCGGTCGTTGACCTCTGCGTTATCGACAGATAGGTACCCTCTAGGTGAGTCGATAACTATTGCAGTACGAAAGAGAGAAAAAAAAATGTATTTCCACAAATTTATTTTCATATCTAAATGTCCTTTTTTTATATATTTTGTATTAGCAATTACCTGGCATGATTCATTGTCAGGAAATAATTAATTCTGATACATATGTAAAAAGAAAAGAATTTTTTAAAATAATTTTTAAATATGTACAGAGTCTTCGTAATAACAATTAATTAGCATATATTTTTTAAAGATATGTCTTCATAATCTTAAGTATTAATTAATTATTTAATACGCTTTTACTAAAATCCATTGTTTTTCTAATTTATTTTAGATTAATTCGTGTAACTTCGTGTCGTAAAACTTCATCGATATTTAAACCAAACATGCACAAGGGATTATAACTAAAAGAAAAAAAGAATGTTATCAAAAAATATAGGCCTTTATAAATATTATAATAAAGTGTCATAAATCTTATAGAATACGTTAGTAAAATTTTCAACAAACAATATACGATTTTCCGTAATTATAAATCTATTTTATTAATTATCTATATATGAAGAAATAAAAAATTTTTATATTAATCGTCAGTCTTCTTCGTATGTTGGAATACGATTTATTCTAAATAGAATCATCATTTATTAAAACATCTACAATGTTAGTCACTTTCTATTAAAAATAATTATCGATATAGCAGAAGAAAGTGTGAATACAAAATGATTAAATGAAAACAAGGAGTAAATCCGTATAGAATTGAAATAACAACGATTATTATATTTAAATCTGAAAAGATATATAAAAATAAAAAGATATCGAAATTATTCTATATTTTGAATAACGTTAGAAAGAATGTAATGTTTGAACCAATGCATACGTATTAGAAAAATCTTAAATATAAGAAGGGTGCATTAGAGTAGTAGACATATGCTAAATAATTGTTAAATTATCATAGAAAATGTATATTATAATTTAAATGTAATAAGTATAAGTTCTGCGTACCTTCCTCCTTGAAATCCACTGTTAGACTGGTTTGAAATAAGCTATTAGAGTTTTTTTTTCGAAAGCTGTTTACATTATTATCGGAGGGGATTAATTCTATCTATTTCGAATATTATTCTCGTTATACTTACTCCACTACTAATAAATCTTATTCTATGTGCATGTGCGTGAATACACGTCTAAATCTAACACAATATCTATCTGAAAGGAGTGAAAATTATTAATGCATTTCTTAATTAATATTAAAGTCCAGTATTGAAGTGCGGCTCGACGAATTTATCTAAAAACCTGTTAAATAAAAAGATATCGAAATTATTCTATATTTTGAATAACGTTAGAAAGAATGTAATGTTTGAATCAATGTATACGTATTAGAAAAATCTTACATATAAGTATGGTGCATTAAAGTAGTGGATTAGTCTAAAATAATTATTAAATTATCAAAGGAAATGTATATTGTAATCTAAAAGCTCGGAATATAAGTTCGATTTATGTCCTCTTTGAAATCGACTGTTAGACTGGCTCGATATCATCTATCAAAGTTTTTTTTTCGAAAGCTGTTTACATGATTAACGGAAGGGATAAATTCTATTAAGTTCGAATATTATCGTCGTTACAGATGATCTTCTACAAGTAGCGCATGTGTAACGACGATAATATTCGAGATTATTAGACTTTATCCCCTCCGATAATAATGTAAACAGCTTTCGAAAAAAAAACTTTTATAGCTTATTTGAAACCAGTCTAACAGTGGATTTCGAGAAGGAAGGTACACAAAGCTTATACTTATTACATTTAAATTATAATACTTATTTTCTATGTTAATTTAACAATTATTTAGCATATGTCTACTACTCTAATGCACCCTTCTTATATTTAAGATTTTTCTAATAAGTATACATTGGTTCAAACATTACATTCTTTCTAACGTTATTCAAAATATAGAATAATTTCGATATCTTTTTATTTTTATATATCTTTTCAGATATAAATTTAATCATCGTTGTTATTTCAATTCTACTCGGATTTACTCCTCGTTTTCATTTAGTCATTTTGTATTCACACTTTCTTCTGTTATATCGATAATTATTTTATATAGAAAGTGACTATAATTGTAGATGTTTAAAAACTGATGATTCTATTTATAATAAATAAAAAAGAAATAATATTTTTGACATAGCACTTGAGCCCTATTAAATTTCATTAAATTTTTTATCTATTATCGTTTCCAGTATTAACATAAATCCAGTATATATATATATATAAATCTATTTATTAATTATCTAAATATAAAGAAATAAAAATAAAAATCAATCATTAGAAATATAAAACAGCTGTTCAAAAGTAGGTCACTGTTGAGAAAAATAGGTCAACAATACGGAAGTTGGTCAGCTGTAGAAAAACATAGTAACAATCCCATACGTACTCAATGTATAGAAAGATAGGCGAAGGTGTACGTCCAAGTGAAACGAGCTCTACATCGGCTATGTTCCGTGTATCTTTCGGTGAATTCTAGGAAATTCGTTATATATGAAATACACATAGAAAAACATTCCTTAATTACCAGCTTAGTTGAGCGTTCAATCTTTTGTTTACGTTCGCGTCTCTCCGTCACTCCTCGGCCGGTGTCGACAACCGAACATCGTCATTTCGTCGTTAGATTTGTTATTGACCTTCGTGTATGTTCGGTATCTGTCGACTTTATTCGTATTTACTTTCGATTATAATCGTTAGTCTTCTTCGAGTATCGGAAGGAATAACAAGGATATTATTCAAAGTATATCATTTATTTCGCGTGTCGTATACGTGTGTGCGTGTATTCTTCCTATGCAAGTGATATGCATATGTGAGCGAGTGTGTGTGTAGTGCTAAAGAGTGATATGTGCATATATGGATACCTGCAGTTATGGATTTGGATATGCAGTATTGGATATAGGGACAAAGTACATCTAATGTAAGTTGATTATAATTTTGTAACCTTTTTTTTGACATTTGACCATACGTGGTAGATTAGTATTAAACAGATGATACGAATTATTTTCAATAAAAATTTCTAATAAGTAATAATAACGTTGTAGAATTTTGTAACTGGCTAATTGCATATACGCGTCCATAATTTACAAGAATAACTTTTGCTAAATCCACATATGTGTATCCATAGTGTTTAAAATATATAATCTCGTGTCAGATTTATTTCATAATGATGCATAATCAACTGCATCTCGACAGGTGGCACCGTTCTCTTATTTTATTTATTTTTAATACAAATGACATCTCGACTTGCTGATTAAACACACGAACATATCCATGCGTTCATATTTCCTTGTTTTATATCAGATGCACGTATTCACTCACTCTTTTCTCTGTTTTAATAATTATTGAATAATTACTAAATAATTATTGAAAACACTTAAAAGAAAATATATCCTTCGTTTATGAATATTATTACGTTCCATCACTGATTCGAAATTGTTGGTATAATGGATGAGGTATGCATATTTGACGTACCACGTATAGGTGTATCGAATTAGAGAAACATGATTGCACTCTAAGCTAAATTCGAACGATATTATGTCCTTGGACCCATGTACAAAGGAAGATAAACGTCGATGGCATCTTACTAGTCGTCGTAACAATTGGTCCATTGAATGGGTAACTACGTGATAGGAGAATTTATGGAATACTCGAGGTAATACCAACGCATACCAACCTGTGTACCTCGTTCGTTTCTCCTCTTCCTCTTACTCTTCCTCTTACTCTTCCTCCTCAGCCCCGTTTTCTCTTCCTCCTCAGTGTCCCCTTCTCCTCATCTTCTTCTAGTCAACCGAATTCTCAAGATTCTCTCGTGAGAAGACCTCTCGTTCGATTCTCACCAATTCTATTGTAAAAATCTGTTAAGTATCTTCTTCACTTTCATATCCTATACAATTGTTTACCACTTGTTCGAACAATTAAATGTCAATTTTTTCTTCTTCCACTCTTTACGTACGTCAGGTCGTTTAGATTTTTATCTTACCGGGCAAATAGGGAGTTAGTCACACGATGATAAATAACGAGGCTTTTATTTTTTTTTTTTTTTAAATTGAGAGATGTATTATTAATCGTAGCATGACTAACAAGATGATTAGTATTACGAAGTGTTAGATTATTTCTGGATAAATCTGATTTCCATTTGGAAATTCCAATATATCATAGGTATTTTTTAAAGAAAATTTATTTATAAAAAAAGTTTGATGTTTCTTATTAAATAAAATAATAAGTTTTTGAAAAGTTTAATAAGGTTGAAGAAGAATTAAAGTCACGAATCGATTGGTGGGTTTTTTTCTTTTTTAATCGAATAGTTCTATGGTTCCTTTCTATACTACCACCAATAATGATCTCTCACTCACTCACTCACTCACTCACTCACTCACTCACTCACTCACTCACTCACTCACTCACTCACTCACTTACTTACTTACTTACTCGCTCACATATTCATTCTCTCATAGTCATAATTTTAACGAGTTCACTCCAGTTTTCGCGCTAGGGGCAGGGTTTATATACACTCATGCCGAAGTTACTTACCACTCTACCTCTATATTTAGGTTCTTGTTGAAAGAAAGAGAGAATGCAAGAGAAGGACGTTGAGTAACAAAGTGCAGAAAGATTGAAATGTAACACGAAAAAGATAATACTAAACTTTTTGACATACCAATTCATAGATTATTTACTTGACTATTATATTATTCATTCATGATTAGGTCACAAAAGTATAAAACAAATTTACTTTTACTGAAAAGTAAAAGGAAAATGTTAAAAAAAAAAACTTTGAATTCAAATGTCCTAAACCTTTTCTTTCTTTTTCAAGATAAATTAAATTGAAATATTTATTGTAAAATATTTATAATTGAAAAATTGTCCCATTGAGAGAATAAAACGTGGATTGATTGAATTCGTGATTTTATATTACCTTGTAATCGTTTCAACAAAGATAATCAAATATTTTTATTACAATTAAAAGAGAGGAGAAAAAAAAGTATTTGGACAATGTTTAATTAAAAAATTTGCGTAGGATTTTCAAATATATAAATATTTGACGGGGTAAAAAATAAAAATGTACGTTTACTTCCTTTTAAAAAAGGATTGTAAATGTAGTCAAATTTTTATCGAATAGTATTTTTCTTTATTTTTTCTCCCCCCTAAGAAAACAATTGTTCGCTTTTTGGAACAACTCTGTCGATTAGATTAAACCGAGATGCATCAAATAATTATTCCATACAATTCTAATATTTCGGAGACGAGGATTTTTGATAAATAAAAAAAAAAAAAATAAAGGTGTCGTATGAAAGCGGAACAAATTCGATGCACACATATGAATATGCATAAATTTGATGTAGAATGGAAGACCCTTTCTCGGTAGCAACGTTGAACTAATTCTTGCTCGTTAGTTGCATCCAGCTGTCGTTCTGCTGTTGCTGTTTCTGCTGCCGCCACATTGAACTGGCCTTTCCTATACTCTTGCCCCCTTTCCCCTCCTCTTCCTCTCAACCCAACCCTCTCTCTATGTATGCAATGCGAGATGAAATTAAATTAGAGGAGAAAGACGAAACGTTGATGAATCAATAAACGTGTCGAGGCTAGGGAAATGTTACCAGATACTATATCTCGATGGGATAACAATTAATTTCTCGAATTTGTCAAAGTAACCGAAAAAAAAAGAAAATTAGATTTAATTCTTAATATAATAATTCCAAAATAATCATACAACGTGTACGTATAATAAAATCAAAAATAAATTCTTTTTTTTTTTTAATTTAGATGCAACTCGTATATTTATTATTCGACTAAATATTCAAATTTATTTCTCGAGAAAAGAAAATATCCCCCCATCCCTTACCACCACTCTAGTACGAACAAATTGGATTTCACATTTTCGATTGAATTTTTCATATGTAGCATCACAACCCCGTGCCTCGATTATACCATCGATTTACAGAATACCACCACCCAACCTGTATATAAAGAAAAACCCACCTTCTATAACGCTGGCTGTAATAAAAACCGATTTATGTGTATACTAACATATGTATATATATAAAAATCACCCTAGGAGAGAGAGAGAGCTAAGAGAATTTATTTCTTTTTTTTTTTTCTTTCTAGATTTTTATTTGAACCATCTCAAACGCAGTTTACGATTACATAGCTTACGGTTGGTAAAGTATATACCTTATTAGACATTTATATCTTTTTCAACATAAAAAAACATATCACTCATCGTACATACGTAGAATAAAATATCTCGAAAATAATATCGAGGTTTGAAAAGAAAAGGAAAAAGAAATTTAATACCATAAAAATTGTCTCATAAATTGTCAGTATCAACAACAACAACATTCGTTTTAGTTTTATTAATATTTTGCAGTATTTTCAATTGTTCAATACGATTATTTATAACACTCAAAAAGATATTTAATTCTTTAACGAAGTAACAATTTTGTTCAAAAATAGGTTGAATAATTAGAAATAATTCTAAACGATGAATCATTACATCAAACTTATATTGTCAGTATCAGCAACATTAATTTTAGTTTTATTAACTTTCTGCAATATTTTCAATTGTTCAATACGATCATTTTTAGCACCCAAAAAAATATTTAATTTTTTACCAAAGTAACGATTTTGTTCATAAAGGGATGAATAATTAGGATAAGTAATCCAAACCGGTGAATCGTTATACCAAATAAGATCAAAGCCACCGATTCTAGTTTCCCTGGTTGTAAATTGATGCTCGAGATCTAGGATGTTAAGGACATCGTCGATGAGATCGAACTTGAGACGATAATCCTCGGTGTCGGTGGCACTTAAAGAGGGCGAGGCGTTCACCTCGAGCAACCATGGTGTCAGACTCTCGTCGAGAATCACGTCGTAACCGTAGAGCTCGAACGAGTTCCTACCTTGCATCATCACCGGTTGCACAGCTAGCAGACTCGCCATTATCACTCCTGTGTGATGGTGAAACGGGCTTGGTTTTATAATATCTAACCGGTTCAACGCCTAGCTTCATAAATATATATATATGTACAGGGTAACATAACATGTGTAGGTATTGATTAGAATCTACTTCAGACTGAACAAAAAAAAATAATTTAAACAAGTTCATAGAAAATATGTGTCATATTGCATAATCGAGTTTTTTTAGATTCAAATCAAATTAATATTCACGAGGAAGAGTTGATCAGAAGAAGGATGTTGTGTATAGTTGAAAGGTTTAAAACAATTATCTGTTAAATGGGAAGACCCAAATTCAAGTTCTAGTTCAGTCAATCATATGGCCTAATTTTTTTCATCGATCTTACTTACTTAACTATGATGGTAGTAAACTATTACGGATTTATTGTAACACGAAAATGATTGGAACTTTGAAACCAGGTCGAGTATAAGATTTTGCTGATTATTTTTGTGTGCCTTCTGTTAAACTCGTACGATAGATTCCACGTGTGTTATGATACACGTTATTTGTATGAAGAAATTTGTTGATGCATTTAATTTTTTTTTACCAGTGATACGTTGTAGAAGTGATTCGACCGTAGATACCCCATGACGAGTTGTTATATATTCTCGAAATTCTCTTAACGACCATTTGCAATTTCTTTTGGTATCTTTGATAGATTTATCTATTGGTTCCTCTTCATCTTTGGATCTTTTTAGTTGTATCGCCATGTTAGTAAGATGAACTCTGCTATCGTTGATGTTTTTTAGATCGAATAGTTGACTTGATAAACGAGCAAAACCTTCTCTGGCTAGCCAGACCTTCAAGGGATGAAAAGATGTTACTAGAACGTAGATACGAAGATCGAACTTTCGTCCTGGAACAAAAACAGATTAAGGAATGAGGATGGGGGTAAAGGAAGGGGAAGGAAGGAGAAAGAAATGATATTTTTAGATGGTTTTTGAAGAGATTAGAAAAAGAATATAACAGAAGTCTATTCCCATAGAAGTGAATCTACACATAGGGTGGTTTTTAGTCTAATAGTTGCTAAGGTATCTTTTGATAAAGAAAGTAAGTGAGTGAGTGAGTGCATCGGTTGAGATCTAAGCACTCATGTCCCCCTTCTTTTTCTTCTTCTTCGTCATCCTTGTCTTTCATCAATGCCACTAGCAATACAACGTCTATGGATTTCACTTGGTGGATAGCTCTTTTCTTTACGAGAGTCATCGATAGGATGCATTGAAAAATGGTTCAACTACACTACTAGTCGGATGCATCTCTGTTATAATATTGGATTACTTTGAAAGATCTTTGCTGAATAATTTAGTATACATATACATATACATATACATATATATAATTAATAATTTTTATTTTACATTATTTTATTATATTTTAATTATATATTAATTTTTGTAATTTTATATTACAATTAATTTAATATATATTATTTTTAGAGTATTATATATAATTTGGTTTTAATATATAGAAAAGTATATGCTTGAAACGAACCTGCCAAAAGATAAGGATCGTCGATATATTTTTGAACAACGAAAGTTTCTGCATGCACCTCGGATTGTTGTTTCTCAATTCTCGATGATTTCCAATCGATTAGATCTTTCAATCTTCTGAATAAAAAGATCCCTTTACCTTGGGATCTACTAACTGGTTTAACTATCCAAGTAGAACCTGGCTGCCTTTGATATTCCTCAACGAACATCCTGTATTCGCTTGGTAGTTCAAAAGTGATCGGCATCGAATCGCAAAGTTCTGCCTCAGATTCCTTTCCTGACTTAGTTAATAGTTTCTTGTAACGTTTCAAATTTCTATAGAGATAATTCTTTCGTGTTAATTCGTAATGATTACGAAAATGTGGTATTCTTTGATGAGTTCCTAATTTTGAATCGAGTATGTTTCTCGCATCGTTCGTCTCGCACCACCAAAGATGCCAACTGTTGTCGTTGGGCTCGACTACCTCGAAAATGTTAAAAAAAAAAATAAAACGGTTTTTAATCTATCGAAAAATATTATTATTCTAACCATGCTAAATTTATTTTATGCAAGGTCGTACCTTTTTATCAGTTACTTCTTCGAAAAATAATTAAAAGAAACAGCATGGTAGAATTTATTGAATTAATAATTTATGGTAACCCCTGTGAAACTTGGTTGATTGAAACTCTCGGATTAACAAGACCCTAATATTCTATGTTTTTTTTTTAGCTTTAACATATTGAACTTTACAAAATTGTGCACTGCACCAGCACATATCGAACTTTACAAAAAGTGCATTGCATCACCCAGGTGCCGTCACCCAGGTGCCGTGCACTTTTTACACCCTTTAGATAGATGCAGTCATTGATTCTATAATTATTTAAATATAAAATTATAAACACTTCAAAACTCCCTAAAATATTCACCAAAATCCAATAACTAAATAATTTATTTCTTACAATATAACACTAACACTATGATATTTACATTTAACAAAATAAACCTGTGAAAAAAAATAATAAAAAAGGTTTAAGAAAGTTGAGATCTTTTAAGCAGCAACATTAATGCATACCCTACACCCCTTAACGTTCTCGTACATAAAGGATCAAGGATCGTGGATCTATGTTAAAAGTGAGAGGTCAAGATTACAAGAAGATAGACGATTCCACGTATAATCCTAACCGAGTTAGGTGGTTTTAGCTAGGAAGTTAGAAGGTAGTAGTAATAGTAGAAGTAGTAGTAGTAGTGGTAGTGGTAGTGGAAGTGGTAGTAGCCCTTTTCCCTACAACAACGTTCACTGTACGAGTTTAATCGAGTTTCATGCGATCGTAGTTCTCAAGCCTTAAAAGGGGGGGAGAGACTGGATCCTGAGTTCCATAGCACAAGAATGGAACGCGTGCTATATAACCTCCTTAAAGGATCTTGATAGAAAAGGTACAAGGTTTCTACACATTCCATTACCTGATTCCAACCTCTTGCTAGCATCACCTTAACCTGAGTCGAAGGAAAATCGCAACGAAATCCAATGTTGACTTTATTGTTGTTGTTGTTATTGTTGTTAATATTTTTATTTTCTTCTTTTTCTTTTTCTATATTTTCCAAATGTTTCTTCTTCTTCTTCTTTTTCTTTTTCCAACTTTCTGTATCATTTTGTATAGTTATTTCAACTTCCTTTTCCATTTTATTTTCTTTACATTAAGTTAGATTATTCAATAAATTTATTTTGAAAGTTTTTTTTTTAAAAGAACAATCGAATGTCGTAGTTAAATTATAGTTTCAGATAAGTTCAGGGTTGTTGTTATTTTTAAAAGTGAGAAAAGTGTGAAGAAACGATCGATAGGAAGAAACGAAAAGAATAAAAAAAGAAAAAAAGGAAGAAATAAGTAGGAACGTTGGTTGGCAATTGGCAATTAGATGCTTTTGACCCTCTCAGGTCAATTGAAGGGACACACTCACTCTACACACACACATACATATTCCTCTTGTAACCGATTGTAGAGTTGAGTCACGTATTCTTACGAAAATTAGTTGTTTCACTGTATATACTAAATGCACTAATTTTCTCCATCCCCTTCTCCCTCCCTTCATTACTTACCATCCTTTCATCTTTCCAAAATCTCTTCTCTCTACTCGTTAAATTTATGTCAAGAGTATTTAACATATTTTTATTTTCATTTTTATATGTCAAATGTTTGTTTTATACAAATCTAGAACAATTTGCAGATTTTTATTCATCGTTCTTTCGATTCAATGCAATTCTCTTCTTTTTTTATGTATTTATTTTTTGTTATAAAAATAAAATAATAAATTTCTCGATCAACGTGACATTGACGCGATGCCAGTGACCGTGGTGGTGGGTGGTGGTCATCGACACCCGGTCTGAGAGGAAAAAAGAATATAAAAGACACCCCCTTTTCCAACCTCTTCTCTTTCTTTATTGTATCATTATCTTCTTATAACCGATTACACGCTTCAAGTATGACAGAGAAAGAGAGAAAAAAAAAGATTATAAAAATAAGAAAGGACAGTTGGATGGGGGTGGAAGGAATGGTAGGGAAACTTAAAAGAAAGAGAGAGAAGGATAGAGGAAGCAACGTAGTTGGAAGTCGAAGAAGAAGAAGAAGAAGAAGAAGGGTAACAACGGTGGGCGATAAAGTGTTATAAATAGCTGTTATTTTCCACCCACGTGGCTTTGTATACCCTAGAACGAAGACTATTGGTTACGATGGTGACGAGTCTTCCGTCAGCACGCGACGATGATACCGGGTGTGTGTAAGCATTGTGCACATGCCAACGAGTAGCTCTTCCCTCTATTCCCTCTCTCACCCCTTTTCTTCCTCCTCTTCTTCCTTCTCTTATTTCTCCTCCTTTTCCTTCTTCTTTTACTCAACCCTTCTATCTTTCTCTTTCCATTTGCCCGTGCCTGCCTGCCTGCCTTCTGGCTGCCTGTCTATCTGTCTGTCTGTCTGTCTGTCTGTCTGTCTCATTCTCTTTCTATTTGTCCGTCCGTTTGTCTTTTTCTTTCTTCGTGGTTCACGAAACACGAGAGAGAGAGAGAGAGGGGGGAACAGTTAGTTAGTAGTTATACTCGTATATGTATGTGTATGCATATAAGTAGAAGTTCCTCTCTATTTAGTTAGTCAGTGTCAACTTAGTAGAATGACAAGACTGACACGTCAACCTGTTCATCGTCTACCGGAAATTCGACGACACGAACTGTTCTTTGTGATCAGTTTTGAATTTTAATTGTATTGAAGGATTTTGTGTTTTTAAAGTTTGTTTTTTTAATTTTAAATTTTATTTCTTTTTGTAAGGATAATTTTCTATAAATTTAAAATTGTGCGTTGGAAGAAATAATTTTGTATAGAAAAGTCGGACTTGTTATTAATATTTCTTTAAACGTTATCATTCTCCTGTCTCTCTTTCTCTCGCATTAAAATTCGTGTATAGAAAAAAAACCTTTCATCCTTTGAAAATATATTACCATGAGAAAGAGATATGACAATGCCATGAGGAATTTGATGACTTCATCGAAGATTATTTTACATGGATTTTATTTTTATAAGTGTGTCTTTTTTTTTTCTTATCTAACCAACACAACGATTACCATTTCCTTCATAGAACAACAACCGTTGAATTGTGGCCAACAATCCGTCATTTTTTTTCCACCAACTCAATATATATACTAAAGTATAATTTTTTAACGTCACATCGATATATTTTATATTTTATAATTAGATTAGGTACATTATTAAAAAATCTTATTAATAAGATAAAAAGAGGAAAGACCTTGATTCTTGTTCCCTTCAACGACCATCTCCTCTTCTATTCTTCTATAATTCCCACCCTATTCTTGCATTAATTAATCGTGAATCACACCTCGGGATATATTGCTCGTGTGTACTTATACTTAAGGTATAGTACAGTTCAATATCGATATAGTGAAACGTTTTCATCCTACGTCTAGACGGTAGTTCATGATATCGATTATCGAATAGGGAGAGAAGAAGAGACTACTGCAATTGCGTTCTCTTGATTGGAGAGGGAAAGAGATAAGAATCATAAGTGAAAGAGTGAGAGAAAGAGAGAGAGAGAGAGAGAGAGAAAGATAGATAGACCTCTCGAATACGGCCTTGAAAAAGATAACCACGGGACGGGATCGTGTACTCAATGATCGGAAGTGGTTCGTCAATGGTGGTTAGCCTAACGGCTTTTGCGTTACGTAAGAAACAGCAGGAACACTTAGATCCTGTGATATGTTACGTATGAAATACACTCGTAGTTAATGTGTATACTAATCATTAGATATTATTTTATTGTACGATATATACATTCCTGAATAGAATGATCATAACACGTGTGTGGTAAAGCAAATTTTAGAATTTTTAAATATAATTGAATATTGGATTAGTGGAGAAACAATTGTCAAATTTTCTCATTGAATTGTGGCCAAAAATCTGACATACTTTTTCCACTAACCTAATATTACAAATTGTGTCACACGGGAAAAGGAATGTATGTTAAATAAGGGGTGTGTTTTTATTGACATTTGAAGTATAAACAGATGAAAAGAAAAAGAGACAAATGACGAAGATCATATGATTTTGTATAATTGAAATTACTGTTGATGTTATTATTCTTCATTAGATCGTGATCTTTCAAACTATCACAATATCAAATATATTACGTTTTAGTTCAAATAAGTTTCGTTATGTGTTAAAGATATTTTATTGAAATTTAATTATTTTCCCAATTATCGAGGATTGTCAATTATCAAAGAAGTCGGAAGGTAATATTTTACATTTTTTTTTATTTCTTTAAATGATCCTGCAAATATTATGAGAAGAATAATAAAAATTATGGAAGATAGTTAACATGGTTATCGCTAAAAGTTATAGTCATTACATACGTATTTTTATTTTCTAGATCTTTTCTTTAGCTAATATTCGGGACAATTTTTATTTTTTTGGTTTTGTTCGAATTAAAGTTTGATCGTTTCTTGACGAAAGAAAAAAGAAGAAGGGTTATTATATCCATCATCGTATTAAAAGTCAGTCAACGGATCTACGTCATTCTAAGGTATCGATCAGAGTATCCCATGACGTAATCTAAACCTGATTTTATTTCAAGTTTATTGACGTTATTACATGGCGTTATATAAAATGTTTACTGGAGTATTTTAATTATATATAAAATATATTTATTTTTATAGAAATATTGAATAACTTATATATATATTAATAATGTTTATATATATATCTATCTGCTATATTATTTATAATTTAATCTAATCTTATTTGGATAGAAAATATTATCACACTCAACTGAATCTTCGTTTTTTCTCAAAAATTAATAAATTCGTTTCATTCAAACTTCAGACACATACACATACAGAAAAAGAAAATTATTTCAGAAAGGTGGTTGCCCATCGGATATCAAAGAAAAAATTCATTTTGATAGTCGATAGAAAAGCAAGCATATCGAGTGGCAATTATTGCGTATGTTCTTTTGGAAATCTAATCGAATCGGGTGGGATAAGGGCGGGTAGGGTGATTGGTAGACTTTGTGCATCGGTAAAAATGTTAAAAGAGGGTTGGTCGTGGAAAAAGAGAATTGATATAGGAGGGTTGGAAAAAAGGGGAAAGGATAAACGGTCGTTGTATATGTGAGAGGAGAAGGGTGGAAAGGGGAGAGAAGAAATAAAACAACCAATCGCGTTCTGGAGTTTTTAATTAAAGTCGATTGGTGAGCATCGATTAACGGTACACACTATCGTCGTTTTCCTTATGGTCTTTGTCTTTGTCTTTGTCTTTGTCTTTGTCTTTGTCGTTATCGTTGTTATTGTTGTTGTGGTGGTGGTAGTAGTGGTGGAGAAATACAGAAAGAATGCTAATATGTAGAATGTATTTTTGTATGAATGTATGTGTGTGTGTGTGTGTGTATGTGTGAATATACGAGCCTGGTTAAAAATCGATCCGGTTGATCTGTTCATCGTTTACCTGGGAAACCCAATCATGTTTTACAAATTCATATATGTGTCTTTAAAAAGAATAGAGATTTGTTTCAATAGTATTAGCAAATTATATCAGATTTATATGTGTCGAGATTTTTCAATTTGAATTGTATTATTTTTAAACGAAAATAATAAAGAAGACTCATACAATTAGATTCGAAGTTTATTCTTTACGAATAAAGAAAAAAAGAGAAGGTAAGACTAACAATAGTTTACGAGCCAAAAAGGCAACTACGACGACGAAAGTCAATGTCGGGTTGTGTTCAAAAATACAATGTTTGGCCTGCGTCCCATAATCTTTGAATTCTAATCCCTGACCGAGATTTCGGGTGCAACGAATATCAGTCAATCGCGTTTGAAACGTTGCACACAGTGTTACTCGCTTTGTTTTTTTATTTCTTTTATTTCTTTTCAATTTTTATTTAAATCGTCATCAAATGTGTTGTCAATTCGACGGATGTTTGGCATGTGTTAGATCTTTAGAAAGGTTTTTTCGAAACGATAGAAATGGTGACGGAAGATTCGATTACGTTAAATACGTTCCATTGCGTGAGGTATTTAATGAAAAAAGAAAAGAATTAATTAATAATTTGTTGAATTCGATTAATTATTATTATATTAGTGTATTATTTGTAACATCGTACAACAATTATAAAATCCTTCCGATGTGTGTTAACTCTCATATTAATTATTTCTATTATTAATAATATTGCAATATTTTTAAATATATTATTATTTTTATTTGCTTTGATTTGCTTTGCTTTAATTGGTTTATTTATTCTTTAATTATCATCTTCCTTGATAATAACAGATCGCGTTAAACGTTAATTACTTGGAACAAATTTATTCAATGATTGCGAGAGGAGGAGGAGGAGGAGGACTATCAGTGCGTCAATTTATCGTTCAATTGCGTGTGCAGGAAATAGGAGGACACACGAGGATAACTTTTCACAGTTGAGTCAAGTTAAATCGAGTTGAGTTGAGTTGAGTTCGTCAGAGTCGATTTCTCGTTAATCTGTTACACGTTAAATGATGCGAATCTTATTTGCTTTCGCGTTTAGGCTGATTTTACTTTTCTCGGATTAATGAACGAAACCTTTCGTATTTGTAAAAAAATATATAAATCTTTTGTATATGTGTAAGTGTACTTATAAATAATATGAGTGTAGGATTCTTTAATCCTTACTCGTACGTTGTTTCAAATCGTTTATTTATAAATCGGTTAAAACATATGTCTTCCTGTAAACACACGTTGGAATAAAACGTAAAAAGAAGAAGAAGAAGAAGAGTGATTCGATGATTTATCTACTTTGATTAGGGTGTTGAAATAACCCAGACATTTTAAACTAAGGAACACAACCAGATTCTGCTTTTTCTTTATACGTGGAAATCTTGTCTAAAATTAAAACATAATTGGTCCATCTCCAAACTGTCAAAATCCAACTAGATGTGCATTAACGTTACGTCACTTTGGTAGAATGTTGTGTTACGTGTGTACGCATG
The DNA here is from genome assembly GCA_023678845.1 of Mischocyttarus mexicanus. Taxonomy (NCBI): domain Eukaryota; kingdom Metazoa; phylum Arthropoda; class Insecta; order Hymenoptera; family Vespidae; genus Mischocyttarus; species Mischocyttarus mexicanus. Next base: position 1,236,687 of record JACGTP010000031.1, on the reverse strand, counting down.
TGTGTAAGTATGCAAGCACGCATCTATACATAAAAGTGCGCTAACATATTTTAGTCGAATAACATTTGAAACCTTCAAACTATTCTCACAAGTTTTTCATAGTTTTTATTTTTGGAAATATTTATATTAACTTAACTGATTTTTAATAAATTCTTTATGTCCATTATATTTTGTTAATTAAATTTATTTATAGAAGGGTTAATATACAATGAAAATATTTTTTTTTGACAGAAATGATATTTTTTCAAGTCTTCAATCTTACCCAATATTTACAATATCATTATAGTTTTTTATAATTTAAAAATAAGTTTTTATATAAGAAAAGATTTTTAAAAGATGACCTAGAAACTTTTGGCATCATATCCAAAAGTCGAGTACATTTATTCAATATGGATTGAAATAATTATTTAACGATGCCCATAATTGAGATGATACGAACAAAAATGAATTACAATTTTAATATAATCATAATTAACAACACATTCTCAGTCTAATCAATCGTACATAAATCAATAATACGTTCATTCAATATTACGAATAATTTATTTGTCGTTTAATGCATCGTCGTACAAGTAACAATCGATTATACTTTTAATTGTATTATAATTAACAATATTGTCCGTGTAATAGATTTTACATGAAATAAACTTGATTTTATTTTTTTATAATTGTATTAAATCGTTGAGATTAGCGTGAACAAAATAATATTATTAAAAAAAACAGGAAAAAAGGGGAAGAAGAAAAAAATGAAACGATATATTTGTTTGTGAAAAGTGCATCGAATTAATTTAAACCTTTAATGCATAAATATAATTCATTAAAAAAATTTCCCAAAGGAGTATTAATTTATTTATTATGAATCCGGTCGTCGTCGTAGTCTCTCAATAACAAGATATACTTGTGAACGATAAATTTGTGCTGTGAATATAAATTATGCGCGAGTAACGTTACGAGTTAGCCGATTGCGCGCACCATGCAATTGCGTGTCTGCCCACGTAGAAAGTGGTGCAGAGTACAAGAGTTCTTCTTATCCAGGTATTAATGATTTCGAACAACTGCTCGAAGCTCGAATATGTATCGGTGTAATTGTGTGGTGGTGTGTGGTGGTGTTGTATACTTTCTTAACTGGACTTCATTCCAATTTCAATCTTCGAATCTTCGAAATTCAATCTCCCAAGAACTACTTCTTCTTCTTTTCATAGTCATCGATATATTTTATATTTTTGTTAACAATCAGATATAATCTCATAGCCAACAATACAAATTATTTTTCCACCAATCAAATATATATATTGTATGTGTAATTATGATTGTGAAATATTACTCGAAGATTTTTTATAATTAAAATCTTTTTAGGATTATTAAAATATATTAATTGTATATTTTTATATAATTTTTGGATTTACATTTTTTATAATTATTTTATTCTATTTAACGAATGTTACCAAAAATTAATTAACAACGATTTAATTTCATTTTCTTGATTAAAAACAAAATGTTGTTCTTTACGATTTAGATTCGTTTTTTAAGAGAATTCAATATTCTTTATAGTCGTTATCGAAATAGTCTTTTTTTTTACCTTCATTTAAGGTTTGAATAAAATTTTCTCGAGAAATTTGAAGGAGAAAACGTAATTACTGTTTCGTGTAAATACATAGGACGTATAGACACACACACGTACACACAAATACATATACACGTACATCGTTACTGGAACCTCTTTGATAATCTGCGTTTTGGTACAGGCAGCATGCTTCGAGAAATACGTCCCTGCCCTTTGACCCGGTTAAACCAAAATCTGTTACAGGATGCATCGACCTGCACGCGGCTCACTCGAAAGTAATTTGTAGTAGACGTTAAACCAAGTCACCGTGTCACGTTTCCTTTCCTTATTTTCTATTTTTTTTTTTTTCTTCTTCTTCTTCTTCTTCTTCTATTTTTCCCCTTTTCTGTTTCTGCCTTTCCTTTCTATTCGTTTTTCTAAGTTTTTCTTTCCAAATTAATAACGCGGATTTATTCTTGCAAATAAATCGCACGCTCAAGTTTGCAGATTTTTTTTTTTATCAACTTCGTCGTACTTGATAATAATAATAATAATAATAATTTTCTTCTTAATTTTACAAGTCCGTTTCTCTCGACTATTTTTTTTCGAATTATTTTCACTTTTTCCTTATTCAAAAATAATAAAAGAAAATAATCAAAATTAATAAATTTTATGAAAATAATTTTAGCAATATTTTTCTGACAAATATTTCTTATCTCTTTTCTCTTAATTTTTAATAATAACAAATTATTTATATCGTAAAAAAGGGAAGAAACAACGAATAGAAATTTATGCGCTTTTACTTTCTCGACTTTGAGCGAAAAATAAATGTTTTTTTTTTATATACGATTGAAAATAATAAAAGTAAATTGTTGTTAATATTTATAACGATGATGCATAGAAATACTCAATGAAATTGAATCCCACGATTAGGATCTTACAAGGAAGTCATAAATTTGCAAACTTATGCATTCACACGCGTACTTACTTTTCAACGTTTTAACAAATCAGACACATATTACATGCACATACACACACACACACACACACACACACACACACACACACACACACACATATATTGTTCATCCCGGAAGGTGATTTTCAAGACAACGATGCGTTAGAGTACTGAGACATCAAAATGATAGTACGAGTGAACGTATCGTTTTCTTTCGAGACCTACTCGAATACACCCACACACACTTTAACTATAATACCTTAGTTTGTTGAAACTTAACAGAAAATGATTTATAACATTTTAATGACGAAACATTTCATCGTTGTAATATACACCCTTCTATTCTTCATTTCAACGTTCCTCTTATAAAACGTCATTTATCTTCTTTTTTGTTGTTGTTATTGACTTCAAAAAAGAAACTTCAGAGGAAAAATGTTGAGGAAACATTTTCAGACACCCGTGTATTTGAAGAATATAATAAAACTAGGTAATCAAGGAGAATCTTATTTAAGTTTCAATCAAATTCTCTCTCTCTCTCTCTTCTTATTTCCTTGGGTGTTTTTCTGCAGTTAGGTAGGGGCACATGCAAAGAAGAAGGGATCTTCCTTCCCTTATCGCGATGCATTTGCCAAGATCGATAGTGCATTAATGGAGTACGGAAGTTGTTTCTAAATATAGGCCATCGGTAGCGAGGAAAACCGGTGCTTCATGAAATCGAGGAGATTTTGAGTGGTGAAACGAACGAGGAGGTACACGTTCAAGAAACCGAAAGAGAGACAGAGAGAGAGAGAAATAGAAAAAAGTAGGGTTTAATATGGTGCGTTGTGTGTATGTGTGTGTGTGTGTGTGTGTGTGTGTGTGTGGTATAAGAAAAGGATAGAAAACTTTTCGAGTGCAGTGACCTTCGACGAGTGCTCTAAAACCGTGTGCGAACACCGCAACGATAGCTGCATCGCCCGTTGACGATGCATTCCTCTCCTCTTTCTCCTCTCTTTTCCTCTTCTCTTCTCTTCTCTTCTTTTCTCTTTAAACTTTCCTCCGACATGTTGCAATAACACTTGCAGCTTGCTTGCTTGCTTGCTTACTTGCTTTCTTGGTTGCTTGTCTGCTTACTGCAACCTCGTGTTTTGCTTTTATCTTCTCTCTTTCCATTTCCTTTTTCTTCTTCATATTCTTTTTATTATTATTATTATTATTATTATTGTTATTATTATTGTTATTGTTATTATTATTTTTCTTCTTATAAATTTTATTTACCGCATTAATCCATCGTCTTCCATTCCATTTAGCATTTTGTCTTTTTTTCTTTTTTCTTTTTTGCTGACGGTTTGTTGGAACGACTCCGATTCATAGTGAAATGATTCTTTTTTTTTTTGCAGGTCGAGGCCGGTGACGTCATACTCAGGGTGAACGAAGTCGATGTCAACCGATTTAGTACTAAAGAAGGTAAGAATTACTCTCATTTTTTTCCCGATTTAGATATACATATATGTTAGATTTGTTTAAACAAGTGTGTCTAGCTATGCGTTTCATCGAGAATTTTTGTAATCGTTGCTTCGTTTCAACGTTGTTTCTTATTTTGTTTATAATCGTTCTCAAACTTATTTCTCTCTTACTTTTTGATCTAATCGTTTCGTTTTCTCTTTCTTGTCCTCTTTAACTCGCTTATTCCTTTTTTTTTTTTTAATGAATCGCGAGAAGATATTAATCTTTAGAGTGAAAATACTTGTCCCATTGAGCATGCTCATAAAAATGCATTAAAATATTACGTAAGAATAAGATCGTATCTTTACATGCATGGTGGTTTTACCACCACCACCACCAATTTTCTGTTACCGAACTTAAAGGTTCTTGCGTGTTACGTGTATTTGCTTAGTAGAAAAAAATTGTCGGAGTTTTGGCCAAAATTCAGTGGGAAAATCCGACATTTCTTTTTCCACCAACCCAATATTACCAAAATTAATTCTACGATTATTATTATCATCATCAATGAAAAAGAAAGTAAATAAGTATATAGAAAAAAGTAAGAAATAAAACAAAAAATACTTCAACCAACTATACTTATGCTTGTTCGAAATGAATATTCTTTCATCTTCTCTAACACACTTTCTCATTGACTCTCCTCTCGTTCTCACGACTATCAATAATATTTATCGATTATTACGACTTTCATTTCCGATTCTCGTTTCTCCATAAACGTGAAATTGTCGTCGTAAGTTGTCAATAGTCTCGAAATGTCATCTCGGACTCGGTCCAATGGCTTCTTTTTACTTTTCAAGATTTATTCATATTTAATTAATTATTGGAGACGTTAAATTGCCAGAAATATCTGATCAAATCGTATATGGGCGAAATGGCGATTGAAATAGAACTCGACAACACATTGGAAAACAGAATACGTAAGATTTATTATCTGTTATCTCACTCTATTATTATTCTCTCTCTCTCTGCATATCTTTCTTGATTTTTCTATGATTTTACAATTTTTACTATTATTTTTAACTTTTATTATTAATTTTTACTGTTATTTTTACTGTTTCCTTTCTCTATTTTTCTTTTTTTTTTTCTTTATTTCTTCGTTAAATTTGATTTTTATCATTGAAATAAATGTATTTCACGTTTCGAGATGAATATTCTCATAGAAAAATTAATTCGATTCAATAAACGTAGGAATTTATATATTTTTATTTCTCTTCTTTATTTTCTTTTTCATATTTTTGTCTTATGTTTTTTTGTTTCTTCATTCAATGATAGACGACGATTATATCATCGCTCAATGAGTACTCGTAAAAAGACAATTAATTTCATTCAAACGTAGAAATTTTTTAATACATCTTTTGTTGGTATACGTCATATCTCTTTTTTTTTTTTACGATGCTAGAACTTGTATTTTATTTCTTTCTCTATTTTTTTTCATCAATTGTAGACAGAATTGTATCATCTCTCGTTGTTTAATAAATACACGAGTAAAAAAGATTATTCGTTTGATTTAAATGCAGGAATTTTTAACTCATTTTTTTTCTAAATAAATTCATTTAGAATAATATATCGTCATAGAATTAGTTTAAAATATATATTAGGTTGTCAAGTATGAAATGGAGTTAATTTCAATTCAATTATGTGCATTGTTTTGCACTTGACAATCTAATATATATATACGAAACCTATATTTTACAATGAAAAGTTTAAAGGAACATTGTAAGATGGACGACTATTCGATTGACCTTTCTGATCCTAATTTGTTAAACCTTAAGACCTATCTCGATACTTTTACACGAAACTATCTTTTTAACGTATCTCTTACTTCTTACGTAATAACAAGTTGTTAATTTTCTTTTTACAATTTTTAAGATACGAATTTATAAATGCTATTTAAAATTGCAACGAACGTCGATAACGTTGTTCGGCAAATTTATAAACTCGTTTAAATTTTATTTCTAATAATAACTAGTTTGAGATAACGTAAATGAAATGATTTTTTTTTTAAACAAACGAATTTAGGAGTAAAATTAAAAAAATTAGAACACGCGTCGAGGGGAGTGACTCCGACTACATCTAAATTCGTTTAATTTATACTCGTAATATAATAAATTGCTTCTTTTTTTTTTATTCTTCTTGATGTATTATATTTTTTTCTTCTCTTTTTTTTTTTGCAGCTTAAGAATCATTTCTTTCTTTCTTCCTTTTTTCTTCCCTTCTCATTTCAAACGAATTTACGAGTAAAATGAAAATTAGAGCGGGCGTCAAGTAATCTCGCGTCTACTAAATCTAAATTCATTTAAAACGTGATAATAAATTATTTTCTTTCTTAATTTCACTCTTTTCTTTTTTGAGCACAAATCACATTTTAGTGTCAAATATATTCGTAAAAAAAAAAAATAAAACGAAAATTAAAATATAAGTGCCTAATTATTTTGTATAAATAATTATTAATGAATCTATTTAATTTCTAACACAAATAAAACTTGATAATACAAATTATTCTTCTATTTGTTTTTTTGAAAGTAATAATCATTAGAATAAAATTCGAGTAACTCAAAATGTAAATCTAAAAATTTGTTTAATTTCAACGATGATAACATCATCGTCTTACGTACACACACATACACACACAAACACATACACGCGAGCGTATAAAGTACTATACTTACGTATCTCAAGAAAAAGGGGAAAAAGAGGAGGAATATCTGCTTGATGAAATGTCCGGATATACTAACACGGAACGTAGTATGAAAGTATTTTTAAATGACGGAACGTGCGAAGACTATGAGATCGTTTGAAAATGGTGTTCCTTTTCTACTCTGCCACTACTATTACTATGTCGGTGGAATTTTCAGCAGCATTTACATTATCTCAATATATGTATGTGTCTTCTTTCTGTGTGTGTGTGGGTGTGTGTTAGGGTAGTAGAATTCAGTCTCTGGACTTCAGCTATTATAAAAGTAAAGTATATATAGTAAAATTGTACCCCCTACGTGTGTGTACGTATGAAATAATATATGTATATATATATATATATGTGAGAAGAAAAGAGATAGAAAGATATAAGCCTCCTGACCTATGACAATTTCAAGCAGAGGTAACATATCTTTCTTTTAAGTCTACTCTTTAATTTGACAACTTGATATTCTTCTTTGTTCTACTATCTTTGTCTTTTTTCTTACCTTTTCTTTTTAATATTAGGTGTATAGAAATGAATATAGTATCTTTTTAAACAAATTTAATATATATTTATATTCACATTTATACATTTGTTATTCTTCATAATAGTTACAATCATTATCAATGACTTTAAGAGATATTCTATATATTATATCATATATGTGTACTAGTGTCCTCTGTTAAAAGACATCTGATGAACTTTGAACTTTAGATCAAGTTTGTGATTCTTCCTTCGTAGCAAACTATACATTACTAGGATGTCGAGAGAGACAAAAAAAGGAAAAAACCTGTTAATGCGTCTTTAATGTCGCATTTTTAATGAATTCCTCGTAACACCTCGTGTGTTGCAATTCCTCCTTTTTTATGTTCTTCTTAAGACAATGTTAACGTGTGTATTTATTTTCTTTGTTTTTATATCTTCATTATTATTTTATAATGTCATCAATATTCCTGGTTAGTTGTTTTTTTTTCTTTCTTTTCAATTCCAATATTTCAATTCCATTATGTGTATTTTTTGCTCCATTTTATACTTGACAGCCTAATATATATCGTAAAAGACCTTGGTACTTATTTTTTTTTTAAATTTTTGGAATTATCGCTAGCAATGTCGTACAGTGCCTTCCTTCTAAGTTAAGTTTAGCTTATAGACGTGTTCTACCTCAACGTAGAAAGCAGCAGGTCGACCTACGTACTTCTCATTCCAGTCACCAGACCCACCCACTTCTCGAGGTTGCCTTGTTCTCTCTCTCTTTCTCTCTCTCTCTTTCCTCTCACTCGCTCTTTCAGGACATTCCCTTTACTTCTCTTTCTCTCTTTCTCTCTTTCTCCTTCTCTCACCAAAGTGTTCTCCCTTTCTCTTCATCTTTTTTATTTTTTACTCTTTTCTCTCAGCATCTTTCTGTTTCAGTGCTGAAATGTCTGCGGCTCTCATCGGACCCCGTCACCCTGAAGCTAAGAAGGGGTAAGTGTCAAGAACATACCCTCCATAAGAATTTCTTTTATTTCGACAGAAACATCGACGTATTCCTAGCGACACAACCAACCACGTACCTTCTGCAGATATACACACACATACACACACACACACATACATACATATTGCAAGTTTCATTTTATATACAGAGTGTATCGTCCAACAACTTTATCGTCTTAAATATTTCTTATTTATTTTTTTATATCCAGAGAAAATATTCTTTCGTGAATTAGAACGAGTTGTGTTATATTATTCCAAGAGTTAGTGTTTGGACGATCGAAAAATATATTTTTTTAAGCATCTTTTTATTTAAATATGATTTCATATCGGTTCGATTTCAAATCAAGAACTTGACAAATTTATTTATTTATTTTTTCTTTCGAAAAGTGTCTATGGCGTTGTGTCTAATTCAAAGTTAATCTTTTTTTAAACACCCAATTGTAAAACACACGGTTTCTCTTATTTGTGATTTAAATTTAAAAAAAAAAAAAAAGAAATGGACTATTTTTTTTCCAAAAGAAATAAGAATAAAATTCCGTTGTTTATTCATGAAGTTAAAAAGGCTAGGAAATAAGGAATGTTTTATTTTTGAATTGGATACTTGACGAGGCAGGAAAAGTGAATTTTCCTCGTTTTATACTGGGTTAATCGTATGGTTTTTATTTATGGGCAATGTTCTTTCTCTCTCTCTCTTTCTCTCTTTTTCACTTTTTGACAGTTAAGTGACTAAAATATTGTGGTTGAGATTAAATGTAGAAAGATTTAAATAAAACTTCCTTTTATGGCTGTTTTTGAATAAATTTTCGTGCTTTTAAATAAACAAGTGAATTAAGAGCTTTTTATTCATCCTTTAATTCGTAATAATATTATTTCTCTACTTTTTTTTTTCCAAATAATAATTATAAAAATTAAATTAACATTATTCATTTTTCTTTTTTAAAAAGTTAGACAAATTTATTACGCGATTAAATTATTACAAAAAAACAACAAGAAGAACTGTATTTTATTTATACGAACAAATTGCAATATATTGTCGATCTCTAAATTGCATTTAATAGTTGCACTCTTTCAATAAACTCATTGGATGTTCCTAGAAAATATCTCGCAATATAACACAAATAGACACCATAAAATAATCGATTCCACACTCGAACGGTTTCTTATCTTCCAACGTTATCAATTATTTTTCTTAACATCCAAGAAAAGAGAACAATCGAACTGTAGAAAACAAGGAGGGGGTTTGGGGTGGAGGGGTAGGTGGTGGGTCACATTGAAAACGCATGAAATAGACACAATAATATTATCGAGAAGGATGCACTTTAGAAGATAAAAATATCAATTCTTACTAGTTGTTCTTGTCAATTATTATTTTCTTTTCAATACGACGAACCTTGAAAGAAATATATAAAGTAAGTTAAAGAAAGAGATAGTTAGAACGTACGATAATGAATTAAAAATGAAATTGGAAAGCGTGATATCGATAACAAACGATAATTCGAGATCAGAATTTATTGAATAATAGGAGGAAAAAACATGTGCCAGTGAAAGAAATCAATTTTACATCCCTTATTGGTTCTAACGTATTATTCATATTTTTCTTTCTATTTATTTCATTTCATATTTCTTTCTTTTTCACTATGAAACGGAACCAATTGTAATTTTATCGAGAACGGAAAGAGTTAAATGCGTCGTCGAGTTGAGATCGTTCGAAAGATTAGAAAACATTCGATTTGTGTTGAGTGAACCACCATAGGGGGTGGAGTGAGGGGGGAGGGAACCAATGTCTATTGTTTTCTTTGCGTATCTCTTTCGCAATAACAAAAGTTGCAATTAAATCGGTCTCCGGTTGGAAACTTTTTTCATTCCTATTTTCCAATCCTAGTCTTTCTTGTCGACGTAAACGGAAAAAAAGGAAATAAGGATAAAGGAAGGAAGAAAGGTAGAAAGGAAGGAAGGAAGGATCATTCTAAGTGAAATTTTAATGAGATTCTCTGTTAGAAACCGAAAAACGATTTTAATTTAATTACTTTTCCAACTGTTTGTAATTTGCGAAACTGTTTGACGCTATAAATACATGGATATGTGTTGGATATTTGTGTGTGAGTATACTTGTGTCTGTATAATATGTGTGTGTGTGTGTGTGTGAGAGAGAGAGAGAGAGAGAGAGAGAGAGAACGAGCTTTGGTCGTAGCTGATTTCGCATGAAGAGAAGAGGTAGATTCTCTCCCGTTCGAAAGCAAGCTCTCGAAAACAAGGTCGTTGTATTCCTGGACTCGCATTATCAATTCGAGAGCGTGGAAAACATATCAACGGATGTCCGGGTAATGAGCACGCGACTACTACGACGACTACGACATTTGTAAACATACGTGGTACTACTACTACTACTACTACTAATACTAATACTACTTACTGGTGATTCCATTTGTATGAGGATGACTATGTGATGATAATAGTAATGGGGTGTTAATATAATAGTGATTTGGTATTGGTAGGCGCCATACCATCAGGTGCCATTGACGAGAAAACGATAGTCCAATTACTACGTTTATTGAAGAAAGAGAGAGAGTGAGAGAACAAATTTTTTGTTTCGAACAAAACATGCTCCAAACGTACTATTTTTTGTTCAAATAAATATACACCGAACACAAAACATGTTTATTTCAAATAAATCTACTTCAAACGCACTATTTTTCGTTCAAACAAACGGTGTTAATAGTTATCTTTTATGGTATCTGCCTATGTCATGGTTTTTTTTTCTATACCAGTAAATCTGTTTATATATTTCTTTATTTCAATCATTAATTCCATCTGTCTCTTTCTACGGGACTATCCATTACTCTGTCAGTTCGTCTGTCCCTTTTCGATGGGATTCTGTCTGTCTGTCTTTCTCTTTCTAGCTATAAATCTGTCTGTTTGATCCGTCCATCTCTGTCTCTACCTATTCTCCCCCTCTCCATCTCTATTAAAGGTTTCTATTTCTTTCTGTATCACCACACTGTTCAAGTATTTCTCTCTTTTGTCCTCGTACTCATTCCTGTTCTTCTTTATTTTTCTTTTTCTACTACTTCTTCTTCTCTAACGGAGCAAGCATCCACGTCCGGTCTATTTGCCAAGTTAATTATCTCGCTGTTACTCTATAAATCGGTCGTGCAAAACGTCCCTTGAATTTTCTATCTCGGTGGCTCTTTCGAATGAGAATGAGCTTTCCGATTATACGTATATATATATATATATAAATGTCGGATTTTTTACCATAATTCAATGGGAAAATCCGACATTCATTGTCCACCAACCCAATATATATATACGTAAATACACATACGTAGATGCACATACATATTATATACATATTCATGTAAATAGGTATTTCTCTTGTTAACCATTTGTATTGGCTATATATGTACATATATATATATATACCCCTATTTCAACGTGCGTTTCTAATTTTCTAATTTTCTCGTAGTCATTTAATCTATGAATTGTTCATTTGTTCGTTCGTTACATCGATCGATCGACCGACCGATCGATAGATTTCTAGATCGTTTCGACCATCAGCTTTCCCATTTACTCGACGTTCACCGCAGATTAATGACCACGTTGTTTAATTAATCCCCCCACGTTGTGTAGGGAAAATCGTTGAATAGATGAAATGATTCTTTCTATTCTGTTGCTTGAAGTTTCTCATCATATGTCTTTTCCTTGCTTGCTTTTGTACTTTATCGACTAAAAATGTTCTAATATTTATTGTTGATTTCTTCTGTTCGTCAATAATCTAATATATCGAAGAATTGTTATTTTTTTTAAATACTATCTATCGTTCTAGTATCAAATATCTACAAGTTGAACGACGTTTTAAAAATTAAGGCTTAGGTAATACTAAAAATAAAATTTCTTATTGGAACATATGTTTTTTAAAAAAAAAGTATGTAAAAATATAAACTCTTTTATAACCAACGTTTATGATAAAGCCCGGTATCCGCGCTTGGTTTTGTAAAAATTCATAATCCGAACGGTAGGAATAATATTTTTATCTTATTTTTATTTTTAGGCATTCTCTTATCGAAGTTCTGTTCTTAAATCAAATATTCTACATGTATATTGTAAAGTAAATATGTGTTTCACAAAAAATAGAAAGACTAGCAGTTGAGATGTTAAATTAAAAATACTCAAAAAATTAATTGCCAAGCAGATCAGAATTTGAAGAAAAATAATAATACTAAATGTGCAACATGCTGTTCGTAAATCTTTTATCGACTAATCAATTCTTCCTAGGATTTTTTTCCAAAGGTGTTCATTTTATTGTTTATACAAATATCCTGTTATTTCGAATTAGAGGTACGGATTAGAAACTTTTAGTTGATAGTGTATATGTTTATGGTATATACGTGAGTCATTCGCTTGGTAGATTGCAGACACTTGCCATCGTATTATCGTTAGTTGCTCACACACACGATTAAACTTCCTCGTCTTTCTCAAAGGCGCCAACAATCTATCTCTTTCTCTCTAAATTGTTTCCTAGCTTGCTTTCTTGATGAGCTCATCGAATTAGCATAGAATTAGAGAAAGAAAATTCGTTATGAAGAAATCGTGACTATTTTGAGATATTAGATTTTCTCTTTATTTCACATTTTGTTTTAAACAATTAACTCACGTATATTACATGCACTCTCTACGCATTACTGTTATTTATATCGTATCAAGTATAATCTATCATTTTTGGTTTTCTTTTTTTTCGTTAAGTTGAATGAATCCAGAATTTAAATGCATAATTAAAACACTATGAAAATATGTATTTTACTGGGTTTTCTTGATTCGTGAATTTATATATTTTTGTTTTATCATACTAGGTTATTACAATCTCAAATTTAATTTTTAATAATTTAGTTAAAAATTATCTTCTTTAATAATAATATTACAAAATGATAATTCAACTATTTCGAATGAAAAGTAAAATATACTTATTTATTGGTAATTGGTTTCTGAATGAAAGAATAAAATCATTGACACGTATCCCTGATTTTTAATTGGGACAGATTTATGTATACAATTACGTAAGCTTTATTATAATCTTTGGATTATTATTTCTTTATACTAAATAAAATTTCCGATAGATGCTTATCTATTTTCCATGCTAATATGTTCGAGGAAGAAAAAGAGGAAGTTAGAATCGCTTGGTTAGTGAACCCTAGACACAAGAACGATCTAATGATAGAACGTAAAGTCTCTTGGCACGCGTTCGCGCTCTTGAACTTGAAGAAATAATAATAGGAATCTCTTCGTAAGATATTAGTCAATAAAACGAACTCGAATATTCAATCCTACTTCCGTTCATTTTTTACATCAATAAAAAGAAATATTATTTTTTTCACTGATTCGTGGTTATATTGAAATACAAAGTAAACGAAACATTTGCATATTTCGAGACTACAATTTATAAAAAAAATAACATTCAACGCGTGGAGATGAAATCAGAAAAATTTGTAATAGAAAATATTGGAATTCAAAAACATTTATACAAACGTCATACCAGACCAGATAATTTTGTTTTATCTATTTAATTATTTGAACAATTTCTAATATTTTCAACGTGTAAAAACGAGTACAGAAAAATTTGTAACACAAGTTATTGTAATTCAATTTATTCAAACGTCATATTTCAGATAGATAATAATTTTGTTTTATTTACGTATTTATTTGGATTATTTCTTGTATTTCACTAATGGGGAATATATAATATGTTTTCTAGAAATAATTCAAGAACTATTATATATAAAAACTTATATCTGTATTTTTTATATATATCCAATATCGGGTTATTGTTATCATCATTATATATTATTTCAAGAAAAAAAAAATCTGAAAATATATAAAAATTGTAACTCGATAAGAATGGAGATCGTCAGTAAGGAAGATTGCTTCACTCTCTTTTGATCTAATGATAGAACGACGACGACGACGACGACGACGACGAGTCGTCGTTGATCGTGTTGTGTGTATGCACTTGAACCTGAACGAGATAATATAATAATAGTGTAATACCGTTACCAAGGCCATAATCGTGCGACAATGTGAAAGAAAATTGCCACCTCTTTGTTGGTACCATGGTAATATATAATATCTTTATATGTGTACGTGTATGTGTGTTTTTGTATGGGTAACTTGTACGTGTTTTTCATACTCAACGAGAACGTGAATCGTGGCAAGTAACGTAAGAGGAAAAAAGATAGACATAGATAGATAAATAGATAGATAGATAAAAAGATAGGTCGTGTTGTAGGACGACGATAAACCTTCGCGTGCACGACGAAATTCAGATATTAGGTTTGTTGCAAGCAAATGCATTTTTCTGCATCCTTCGATCAAAATTCATTCTACTTTGCCTAGATTCTTGAATTTTTTTTTTAAATTAAATAAAGGGTTAAGAATATTTTACGTATACAATAATTTTTATTTTATTTTATTTAATAATATACAGTAAAAAATAAACGAAAATATACGGTGTGTATAGAATTTATTAAAAAATAAATAGGAATGAAACTGATGCATGCAAGTGCATCAATCATCTAAATTTATTACCTCGAATATTTCTATTATATTTTCTATTTTTGATTTTACGAATAAAATGATCAGGGAAAAAAAATGTCCAACATCTGGAACGCATCTGAGAGGATAAAAAGTATTTTTATATTTTCGACATATGAAATAGAAAATAATTTTGTTATTAAAAAATTCTTTTTATGTTTATTCTTAAAATTAAATAATTATATCAGTCTATGAAGTATTTCATCAACCATGATAGTTTCCTTTAGATAAAATATGAACAAATTGTACTCAATAGTGACAGATAGCTATCGGTAGAATGTAGAGATTGGTGGGTAGATAACGCAGACTAGGGGAAAAAGGGGTGAGAAAGGGTGGTGAGGGAGAAGAAAAAGAAAAACATAGAAAAGAGTGGCAAATGATTAGGTACATGGACGAACGATCAAACGTGCAACCGAGAGAATAGCCAACGATTTTCTGCGGGGGTGATTTATCGATCGTCGATAGTCTACGTTAAAGGGGTGGAGAGATGGGAGAGAGGCTGCAAAGAGGAAAAGGAAGAGGAAGATAGGATATAGAATTGGAAGAGGTAGATAGGAAAATCGTGTAATCCAAGAACGTTTACGAGACGAAAGTAGTGGGATTACTGTTGAGACGGTACGTGTTGTCTTATACCGAAGAAAAATGCTTTTTCTTTTTTTCTTTTTCGTTAGGTCTATGATACTCTGAGGAATTCTTATTCTTTGAAGAAAAATGTCTTAAGATCCGACCAACCGTATGAACGAACGTACGAAACATTCCAAGTATTTCATCTATTTCTTTCTTTCTTTCTTTCTTTCTTTTTCGGCTCGATCAGTCGCGTGGGTGTTCATATATTATTTAAAGGGACAGCCTTTCTGTTACTCGTAAATCTTGCTTCCGCAAAACTCGTTCAACTTCCTTGACCTCTTCTTCTTCTTTTTTTTTCTTCTACTTTTACATTCACGTGGATGAAGATCTATCTCTTGAACCACGTGTATGAATATTCATACACGTAACTGCATATATGTGTATATATACATATAACAAGTATATGTATCTATCTCATACAAGTAAATGCATATATGTTTATATATATATATATATATATACCTGTTTGTAGTATACACTTAAATGTATCTAATTATTACATACACGTCACTCTTAAAAGTATATATATATATATAATTCATATAGATTTACACATATGTTACATACAGTTTATTGTACCTATTCTTCATTACCTATATGTTAATATGTATACTTGTATATTGCTCATATTACTAAATGTACAATACCTTACACGTATATGCAAATCTGCATGTACACTATCGACAAAAAGTTTTTAATCGTTTCTCCCAATTGTATCAAAAATTATATATATATAAATGAATTTTTAAACAATATATATTGTTATTATTTTAAATATTAACAATAACATTTAAAAAGATTTCAATACTGTTTTATATTTTCGTAATACATTTTTATAATTTCTACATTCAGTTTTAGGTAATGGTTTTAGTTTAATAAATCGATCTACTCTTAGGTTCTTCTAAAAACATACATTTTTATTCGTTCAAAGTTTTGTTTCTCTGTATTTGTTTTGAAAGGAGATGGGAAAAGTAGATTCGAAGTTTTTGATCGATATTGTACACGTGTATGGTACTTATACTTAAACGTACAATAGCTAGATACTAGATACACATATAAATGTAAGTAGTTACCAAGTTAACGTAAATGTAAAAGGTACTTTTATATCTTATTTCTCATTCTAAAGTCACCGGGGAACGTCAAGGAATAAGCGAAAACAGCATCTGGACGCGGAAAGTTTTCTTTGGCACGATCGTCTTTCGTTCCGAAAGAGACTTTGAAGTCCTGCACGCGTTGGCAATAAATTCTTCTTACTCTGGGGGCCATGAAATAACCGTCTGCCGACTTTTTAATCAGACTTCGCGAGTGTTCCTCTTTTTCTCTCTTTCTTTCTTTATTCTTTCCTTCCTTTCTTTCTTTCTTTCTTTATCTTTTTCCTCGTCGAAAGACTTGTCCCAGATACGAGATGCTTTGAACCGAGATACTAGTTACTACTTCTATGAGAAAAATGAAAAGAAAAAAGGAAAAAACCTTGCACGAGAGGATTCTCCTTTTGAAGAGAGCTATTTATCGATTTTCCCTTTTTTATTTAACCAAATTAACGATCGTTTTTCTATAATTCCATCGTAAGTTTTTTTTTTTCATTTACGAGTTAGCCAACGAGTATACTTGTCTTTGTCAGACACACAACTAATTGGTTACAAACTATTGTGATCGTTGATAAAAAATACATTCAGCTTGAAACTTAATAAATAAACTTGGATCGTAATGACTAATCTCTCACAACTGTTGATCCCATAGATCTATAGAAAATCATAATTAACTTTATTTAAATATCACATAAAATATGTAAAAAGAGATCCTTCATTTATGCACACTACAAAAATTGACAATGTTTTATACTTCTTTAGGTCATTCGTTTACTTTAAAAAGTATAAAACACACGTTTAAATCTTAAAATTTAATTATTTAATTTACCCCATAAAGAGTGTATCTTTTCTCAATCAAAATTGCACGATATCATACACCTAGACGAGAAAAATGTTATTAAATAATCCAAGATCTTTTAAAACTCGAACACTTATTCTTAACACCCTGTATAAACCGAGAATATAGGCGGTGGCTCTAGCCTTTGTTGGTAGTGGTGGTAGTGGTGGTGGTAGTAGTGGTGGGGTGTATTTAACTCGCATACTCCGAATTTGCGCCATGCTGTGATGCGACGAGGGTGTGGATACGGTCGATGAAACAGGAAAGGGTGAGAACGGGGGGAGTTAGGGTGGAGTTGAAATTAGGCTTTTCTACGAGTAACTTGCTATATCCTTAGGGACAATGCTTCTTCTTCTTTTTTTTCTTCTTCTCTTCTTTAAAGTTTTCTCCTCAAACGTAGAAACGATTTGACTAATATCACAAATCGAATTTCATTAAATATCACAAAGTTTCAACTAGTACAATAATTATAACGACTTTTTTTTTTAGATATATCTAAACATTTTAAGATAATCATCATCTAAACACGAACACCCGGTAAATTACTTCTATCAATCCGTATAATCTAACAAGTAATCATACTTTTTTTTCCCCCAACACAGTTACATTAGTTAAAAGGTTTTCACGAGATCCTAAAATTTAAATTAATATTATACCATTGTGTATAAATGAATAAATAAGTCGATTGATTAAAACCTAAAAAAAAAAGTATTACGTGTTAAAAAAACTTTTATTTATGTGCAGTATAATATAATTTAATGGATAAAATAATAAAAATTATTTAAATTGAGCACGTTAATTGGTACACCGCCTCTCTCTACCCCCATTCCCCCTTATCACCCCATTGTATATTGTATAATGACCTTTCTGAGATTTCCACGAAAGCACCAAGTTGTTCCTCGTTAAGGACAGTACCAAAAGAGGGCGATCAAACGATAACGAAGCTAACTTAGTCGTCTACAGAACACTGAAATATTGAGAGAAAGAGAGAAAGAGAGGAGAATGAATGAGAGAAAGAATGAGCGAAAGAACGAGAGTAAGCGTATTTAAAATATATTTTCGCGTGGACGTTGTTAAAGGTGGTACATTTTTGTCCTCGTTCCGTGTCGTTTGTATTCGACGGACTCTCCTCCTNAAAACGTTTCAAGATTTATCTTTTTTATATTTTTTCTTGTGTAATTTTTTTACGTTTCAACACCTAATATCACAATCTTTCCTTTCTGATACTATTATTATTATCTTTATAAGATTGCTAAACTTAGACATCCCCTTTTCTTATCGTAAAACACCCTTCTTATTTCCGCCTACGAGTTGCTTCTTTACTTCCTAAAACACTTTTCTAACTCCCACAAGGTCCCTAAACAAAGCTTCCCACCGTTTTCTCAGTTTTCTTTTTCGTAAAATCCGAGAAAAATACATTTTCAGCTTCCGACCCTTAAATAACATTACACAAATATCTACTTCGGTTGTAAATCTTGATAAAAAAATATATCAAAGTTATCGAATTTTATTTATCGTACTCTGAGATGAACTCGCACATTCGTGAACCAACTTTAACATTTACGAGTGATTAAATATTGAGTTGGTTGAAAAAAAAGTCAGATTTATGGCCACAATTCAATGGGAAGATCCGACATTTTTTTTCACCAACCAAATAAATATAATTTTCATTAATAACAATTTGTCCTTGTTTTCTATTCTTTTCTTTTTATTTGTTTGTTTGTTTAATTATGGCAGATCCCGCGATAAAGGCGCACGTGCGTCGACTCCTGTCACCTGGGGATGTAACAATCGAGGAAAATGCTGCAAGCGAAATTGCGAAATCAACGCGAGAAGGAAGTTCCATCGCGCAAAACTCTAGAGACGTGAAATCATCATCTAGTAGTGGTTGTGAGAACGAGGAATCGAGAAAGTCTGGTTCACCTGTATTAGCCGTTAGTTCACTTAAAGGTCCTCAAAGTGTTGGTGGTGGTGGTGGTGGTGGTGGTGCCACCCAGTATTTTACCAGAAGCAATGGTTCCTATAGCGATCCTTCGAGTTCGTCAGATTTGGAGGCTCTTTTACCACCAATGGATAGCTTCAAGGAAGAAGAACGTGCTCAGTGGGAACCACTTTCTGGTGAAAAGTTTGGTCGTCAGAAGAACACGCCTAGGTAGGTCGTTAATCTAATGGATATATTGTAAATAGGGCTTTCACGTGTTGGATTAAGGAAGGTTATAAAAAGAGTACCATTTCGATGATACGGGACACTCAAAGTAGCTTAACTCGGTAAAAGCGTACTTTTTCATAATGGGGTGGGAGAAAACATTCTTATATTTTCTCGAATCCCATTTATGTGAGATTTATTTTTCCCCCTACGTTTGTATTCATGAATTATCTGCGGTTTGTATAAGTACGTCTTTAGATTTAAAGTATTTAATGGAAAACTTGTTTTTCGGTTCTCGACAGAAGAGTAAAATATAATATTGTTCTCTTACGTTAATTGTTGAAAAAAAGTTATGAAAGGTTCTTAGATGAGCTTTACCTTCTCTCGATTATTCAACGGAAAAATTCGATGAACTTTGGCGAAGAAACTTAGCGACACATTTAGGATTCATAAAATGTGTTTTAGCATAAAATAGTTAAGTCTATAGCATTGAAAAGTTTCACCCGACGTCGAGGAAAACGCCGCCGACGATGACGACGACGGTATCACAAAGTTTAAGACTTCGTGTCGAGTTTTTGGTCGTTAATAGGCTTGAAAATAATTCATGTAGATCTTTGAAAATGTATTTAAAGGGTGTTAAGGTAGTAAGGGGATTAACGTAGACCGATTGATTTGTTGTGCAGGTTCGAAGCTTATATGATGACTGGCGATCTAATGCTGAACCTGTCGCGAACACAGCAAAGCAGTGGTTTCCTGCCGAAGTACCAGAAGAAGGTCGACTCGCTTAGGTACAACAATCATCACTCCCACCATCACCATAATCATCATAATCACCACCATCATAAGTCGGTACCTACCAGTCCTAACGAGATGCTAGGCCATCACCGTGCTTACAAGTGCACTGGCTCGAACTCGGCCAGCACTTCGCCGGTCGGGATCAGCAAACGCGAGGGCGGCCAATGCCCGAGCCAGGGCGACTCTAGCAAGCCCAATGCCGCAGCGAGCAGTTTTGGTTATTCGAGCGGTTTCGTACGTACCTCGCGCTCCGAGGATCACTTGCAATTCCAAAAGGACCCTTCGATGAGCGCGGTGGATATAGACATTGACGATGACGTCACGTCCAGCCTGAATACCCTGTTGGACACACGGCCGGACAGCGGTCAGGGCCTGTCCAGCGAGAGAATCGTTTGGACGTACAATGCGCCAGTTAGCTCGTCCTCAGCCTCGGAGCGCACCTCCTGCTGCCAAAACGGTAGTTCCTCACAATCCTCTTCCTCCCCCTCGAGCTCCTCGAGCTCCTCGACAGAGGGTACAAGCCCTCAGCGTTCCTTATCACCTGCCTCCCCGACCTCAGTCTCGTCCTCCGTCATGTCCTCCAATTCTGGATCCCGTAGGTTCCCACCACCGGTACCGACTGCTCCGCCGGCGACCCTGGTGGGACCCTCGGGCGACGGGACCACGTCCTCGACCTCCGGCCTACACCCCACCAACGGCGACCTCAGCCAGTCGGAGGCCATCAGCAACATGTCCAGTCCGGACTACAACGACGAGGAGACCATGGATATTCTCAGTGTGCGCGACATTATGATGGTCAGTGACCCAAGTGACAGTGACTCGACGATACTCGCGAGCGAGCCACCTCAGAGGAGACTCAAGCAGCAGAGTTCTGCATCGAACACTAATACTGCACCGCCTTCTTACGCTCAGCAGCAGCAACAACAACAACAGCAACAACAACAACAGCAGCAACAGCAGCAGGACGCTTCAGCCGAACATAGGATAGTAATCCAAGTTAAGGGACCGGACAAAGATTCTTCTTCGAGAAACTCTAGTCCAAGACAGACAAGGAGAAGGACGATTCCTTCTGGGGGTGGTGGTAACGCTTCGTCAGTTGATCTATTGCCGCCTAATATTTCTACGGTACAAAATGCTACCCAAAGATCCTCGCCTTCGACTCTTACCTCTGGTAACGTTACTCCAGAGTTTGTTGGTTATCAGGTTGGTTTTAGATACTCTATAATAGGTTTTCATTGATATTACAATCTAATTAAACAAATTTCATCTGACAAATCTTTTCCTAGGAGCTCAAGGAAAGCGAGGACGAAAGGGAGGCTTACAGTGCTGGATTTTACGACGATCAAAAACATAGCAGTGCTTCCCCACCTCAGTCGGCCGATGAGGAAAGCGATATCGAGAGTCTCCATAGCTTCCATTACAGTCCAAAAGCGGTGGATCTACCATCCGCCGTTCGACTAGCTAAAAGGCTATTTTCTTTAGATGGCTTTAAGAAATCCGATGTTTCCAGACATCTTAGTAAAAAGTATGTTTGTTTGTTTGTTTGTTTTCTTTTTTTTGGTTTCTTCTCTTTTAGGGGTTTTATCTGCCAGTAGTAAGAAGACTAAATGAAAATATATTGTTTATATGTAGTGTATATATATATACATTAAAACGAAAAAAAAACACCTTCTTCTTTTATAGCAACGACTTCAGTAAAGCTGTAGCCGAAGAGTATCTGAAATATTTCAACTTTGAACGAGACACGCTGGACGTGGCTCTCAGAAAGTTCCTTGTGCAGTTCTCTTTAACGGGAGAAACCCAAGAAAGGGAGCGGGTTCTTGTACATTTCTCTAAGAGGTATCTTGATTGTAATCCCGGCACGTTTCGCTCTCAAGGTACGTAAGTACATTAAAACAACTACAAGGAATCGTTTGATCGATCATTCATTCAATCATTTCCATATTTTCCAATTATGTATATGTATTGAAATATTTTCAGATGCTGTGCACACATTAACTTGTGCTATTATGTTGCTAAATACCGATCTTCATGGGCAGAATATCGGTAGAAAAATGTCGTGCTCGGAGTTTATAGAAAATTTATCAGAACTCAACGACGGTGATAATTTCCCTAGGGAGGTGCTAAAGCAACTTTACAATGCTATCAAATCTTATCCCTTGGATTGGGCCTTGTGAGTTAAACTTCAACGAGTATCTCTCTAATCATTTTTCGATTTATATGTTAATTGATTTTCATGTAAACGAAAAAATTCATTCGCAAAATTATAATATTATTTTATTTCTTCAAAGGGATGACGAGGGTGACGAAACGACGGCTCAGGTGATCCAACAGGGTGATGGACCAGCGATAGCTGGTACTGGAAATCCATTTCTCGATGTGCCAAATGTTACAGGTGCTACGGAGTTTAAGAAGGGTTACGTTATGCGCAAATGTTGTTATGATTCCAACGGGAAAAAAAGTTTGTTATAACATTTCTATTTTATCATTCGATACAATATTATTCCAAGTCTATAAATAATAATTCATTTTCTTTTAAAAAAAATTATTTTCAGCTCCTTTCGGAAAGAGAGGTTGGAAGATGTATTATTGTACATTGAGAGAGCTTGTATTATATTTACATAAAGACGAGCATGGCTTCCGTAACGATAGTTTGCACAACGCGATACGTATTCATCATGCATTAGCTACAAAAGCATCGGATTACACGAAGAAGCAACACGTTTTCAGGCTACAAACTGCCGATCAAGCGGAATATCTTTTCCAAACGAGGTATTATATTCATTAACGATTATTCTTATTCAAATTTGGTGCGACATTCGTTTGTTCTATTCTCACAAAGAAAGAACACGTAGAAAATCACAAGGTGCTGTAAATTGGGTAGGCCAGAATTTTAATAATCTTAATAAAAAAAATCAATGCTTCTTATTATTAATAACAATTATTATTAATAACATTGAATACATCGTCTGATATGAATCTAATTAACTAAATCTCACCTCTCCACATTTAAGTTTGAGACTCCTGAAAAGAAATGTTTTTTTTTTTTAAATGTTTCTAGCGATTCCAAAGAACTTCAATCGTGGATCGACACGATTAATTTTGTATGCGCCAGTTTCTCTTGTCAACCCCTCGCAGGAGCCGTCGGTTCTCAACGAAAATTTCAGCGGCCTCTGCTACCGTGCAGTCACACCAAATTATCTCCTGTGAGTAATGAATATAAAATTATTTTCTTTTTAAAAAAGATTTTTTTAAGAACAAAACAAAACTATATACAAACATTTGTTCTGTATGATTTATTTTTTAATGGATGATGATCTCTGCAGCCTTTATTTCTCAACGAGGAATATAATCTATTTTTATTCTTTCTTTATTTACAAGCCTTCCACCGCTAATCTCGAAGCAAGCTTCGTTCTCTAAGTTTGTATCTTTATAAGTAGTTTAACAATTCATACAGTTTTTTGAGAAGAAAGATTTATTTTATTTCTTTGAAATCAACAACAGCCGTGTTATTATTATTATTATTTATATTTTTTTTATTAATTTTATTATTTTTATTATTATTATTCTTATGGTGTTATTAAATCACCGAACATATATATTCAAAAAGAAAAAGAAATTCTACCCTGCACGATTATTGTCGAAACTGTTAAATATCGTTTGTCACATTGCTTTGCCAAAAACGTTTTAATCGACGCTCCTTCGGATTGTTTGTTGTGTTACCAGAGAGAACAGTTACGGGACCACGAGGAAAGAGTTAATAGACTGGAAGCCGAATTGGACGAACATAAACGACATCCTCCGGAAAAAGGAGCTAAAGCTTTAGCCGTACAAAATTATAAAGAGAAGGGTTCATACTTGTATCACGAGGTAAAATTAACAAAGATTTATAATTGGATCAAAGTTATCAAAGTTATTTTTGAAATTATTTGAAGGATCATGTATCATTTAATATGTTTATTTGTTTGTTTGTTTGTTTGTTAATGCAGTTAAAAAGGTACAAGACGTATGCCTACTTGTTACGTTCAAGACTGGCATTCACAGAGGTTGAACCATCTCTGGTAGAAAGCAGTATTGGTGAAGTGGATGAAGGAAGTGGCGCTTTGTTGAATGCTGACGTAGCGTTAGTACCTCCTCCAGTTCCTGATCGACCAGCCATAAATAGGTACAGTTACAGGGCTGCCATTTACAACCGTAATCTTCTAAATGGTCAGGACTACTGCGGGGATATTGGTTGACGTGTGATGGGTGTATTTTCAGCATGTGTGGTCTAATCCGTGCTGCTGCTGCTCCTACAAATATTGCGCAGCTATACGGAAAATATTAGCTACAATTTCTAAGAGATATTAACCGAAACTAACGATGTATTCGATTCCATCACTTGTTAAGTACTGTACCTTATTGTACCTTGTACTCACACACATACACACACACATACATATACATATACTCAGTATTTCTTTTAATACATATAACCATCATTCTAAACAGGCGATCATTAATACGGTAGTTGTAATATATTCCTACGACATTATAATAATCAATCGATGCAGCAGATTTCTATATACATTGTTATTTAAAAATTAATCCATAATGCGCGTTTGTTTTTATTATCTTTGGTTCAATGAAATTTTTATATAATTTTACTAAATTATCTTTCGATGGAGATAAATAATTTTCAGAAAAATGTTCCATTCTTCTTTATTTTTTTTTTTTTTTGGATACGATCGATATAAATCACGATATAAAAATAATTAAAATTAAATGAAAATTTCTTTTTTTGTTCAAATTTCAAGAAAACTGCTGTTTTATATTCGCCTGTACACTTAAAAAAAAAACAACAACAAGAAAACATTAGACTCGCATTAAATGAATGTTCGGTGGTGATTGGTGGGGTAATGGTAATAGACTAACTCGGCATTAGTGTAAATTAATCGCTAATAACTATAACTCGTAGGAACATTATAAACAGAAAAAATATCTAGAAAAGGCTCGATTCAAAAAATTTTCGTGCCTTTGGGAGAAGAAAGATAATAAAACAAGAAGAAGAAGAAGAGTGTGTAGATTGGTAACGATGGTAAAAATATTACACACTTTACATGTATACACATACACATGACACACACACACACATATATACAGGACAATTAGAAAATGATCGACATCAGTCATCTGCATGTTAGGTAATAATTATAATAACGTTTCATTCTAAACGAATTCTTATAAAATAACAATAAAAGGACAATTGCCCTTTTGTTGTTAAATCTATAGTGAAATTCCAAGGAGTACCAAAGTCTTATATGCAAAATGGAAGTTGTCATATATATGCGGGAACGAGATATATTAATAATAATCATGTTTTATCCTCTCGACAAGTATAAATGCATTTCGACTATAAAATATTCGGTTAAAAAACATTACACAGTATTCGAAAGTATTTACCATCTAAATACGCGTGTAATTGTTTTTTGTTTATCAGATAAAACAATATTTATCGTTCTCCGGAAACCATTTCGGCCCCCCATCCCCTTTTTATTATTTTTCATTATTGCTTTAACAAACAGTTTTTGTTTTATCTTTTTTCTTTCTTTCTTTTCTTCTATAGAAATAAGATCTTTTTACAGATCATAGGTGTTTAACGAATATAATTATAAGTATTATATATATATATATTTAATGAGTAATTTTTTTTGATAAATTTCATAGGCTGCTAAAACAGGTTCTCATTTTCTTTTTTCTTTTGCAATTTTGGGTTTTTAGTTATAAGATTTATTCTAATTATTCCAAATTTGAAAAGCTGTGGGAGAAGAGGAATTACTTCTTAAAATTTGTATAAAAAGAAAAAAGAATTTTCTATTTTTGTAATTTTTCTTTTTTTCTTTCGACTTTTTTTTCCTCCTTCGTGTAACTGCACATAATTATATTTTTAAGAAATATATATATATATACGTGAATATCACGACGCGTATTATATCAACGATGACGTTTGTTGAGAAATATGAACTCTACGAGAATATTATTACCTTAAAAAAACGTGAAGCTTTTAATTATTATTATTATTTTTGTCTTTTCATTTTTTTTTAGTATTATTTTATTATTGATTTGCATTTTGTAAAACTAATACAAATTACTATGGCTGATGGCACTTAAATGCTGTGCAAATTAAGACTGGATAAATTAAGTTACGTTGATGTGTTGAATTAAAAAATTGACTCATGGCACTAACGACAAACAAGAACAACAACAAAAACAAACAAAGAAACGAACTATGTTCCAAATATTTTAATGGTCTCTTATATCAATGAACTCTATTTCTATTTTCATATCTTAGGTAATTTAGCAGAACTGTTTAATTATATATGCGTTATATTATATCGTACAAACTTTTATCAGTTTTTTTTTTTATTTTCCTTTTTTTCTTTTTATAATACTAAATTTTATTTTTATGTGATTTAACGATATATAAGATTTTATACACGTCTGCTGTCATGTGTGACTATTTTTCTGTATTAACAAAGTTTGAAAAAAAAAAAAGTTACGTCGAAATGGAAATATCTTCGTTTTTTGTTTTCTTTTTCTTTTTCTTTTTCTAATAATTTGATCGAAATGTGTGTGTGATCGATTTTAACGAAGAAAAAAAAAAATTAATATTTAGAGTTGTTCGATGAATTATTTTCCTATTTTACGAAATGCATTTCGGTGTATAAACTAACACACAGTTTATCGATACTGGTTGACATGCGTAATCTGTCTGAAGTATAATCTTCTCTACAAGTTTTAAGACAACTTAGGCTATCACAATTATATCATAAAGTAGATTTACTTTATTTATAATCAGTGGTATATTGATATTATAGAAAGATAGGATATAAATATATTTGTTTGTGTTATTATTAATTATGTATATATATATATATTGAATTATATATATATCGACCGTTTGAAAAAAAAAAGTAATTAATCATAATGCAATGTTCCAATGATATGTGCTTTTATTTACAACGTAAAAAGTACCTAAAATAGCCTAATTTCTATATAAGAATAATTATGTCAATAATTCTTCGAACAGAAGAATATTACGAATAAGAATTACACGAATAAGTAAAAATTATTTATTTAATTTTGATACAATATCATTTTCCTTTTTTTTTTTTGTTTTTGTTTTTTTTTTTACTCCTTTCAAATATAATTTACAACTTATATTATTCTTCTTTTTTAATTATTAGTATTTTGTTCTCTCTTGAAAGACTATATTTAGGTACACTTTAAGGAAACACTGATTATTAATAAAGTTATTTACTTATAAATAAGTAAAATACGGTGAAAAAGAAATTTTGATAGAAATTGTATAATCGTGAGATTCGCAACGAGAATATTTATTAATTAACGAAGTAATATTTTTTAAATGATCACCCTCTTGTGTAGTTCTATCATACCAATAGTTAAAAAACGGTTAATCATCCTTTCGTTTTATTTTCTAAAAATGAATCAAAGATTTGAAGAAAAAAAAGGAAGAAAGAAAGAAAAAAAAAGAAGAACAGTATCATAATAGTTAGAAAAAAAAAAAACAATTATATCCTTAAGTAAGAACGGTCGAAAATCTAGGACATTTTTGGCAACTTTTACATTAAGAGTTTAAAAAAAAAAAAAACATATTTAAAAGAAATTGTTTATATACATAGAGAAGTGCTTTGTTAGTTACAAATGTTAACTAGTCGAAAATAGTATTTTAGACATGGTTCCTGTATATTATCTTTGCTATATTCCCATTTTTTCATAAATATATATTAAATTATTTCATTATTATTATTGATTTTATTTTTGTATTTTGATTATAGCTAGATATTTTATTTCCTATGTAATATTTATTATTATTATTAATATTATTACTATTATTATTATTATTATCATCATCATTACCATCTTTATATAGACTTACAATTAGCAAAAGTTCTGTTATTAAAAATTAACTATAGTGTATAGCCAAATCCTTGTACATAAAACTGTAATATATGTGGATAATATTATTATTATTCTTATTATTATTATTCTTATTCTTATTATTATTATTATTATTCTTATTATTATTATTATTATTATTATTATTATAAACGAAACGATTCTAATGGTAATAAAGATAAACCATCTCCAGATTAAATAGATTTACGATTTTCATATTAAAACCCAGAAGTACAGATGATAGTGCCGCTTGATTCATGTAACGTAATTATGATTCATCTAAATATGCATGTGCACGAACGTATTTAATTTTGGCTTACAAAAGCAATACCCACACATATATATATATACAAACATATACATACAGAAATATCTCACTCGCTTTATTCATCAGAAGTTGATAAACGAGTATAATGAAATATCTCTCACTAATTTATACAAATAGGTCTAACATATATATATATATACTGTATATTATAACATAACATAACTATGCTTTCTAGATTTTGCTATGCATTGCCAAATTTATTGTACAAAACTTAGTGTACATATTATCCGACGTAATTAGATATTTCTAATTTTGATAAGTTAATAAGAGAGCACACTGTATAAATGTTATCATATAAAACCGCAGTTCGAAACTTGCTATAATTATACACAGTGTGTATTGAGAATAATGTGGATATAACATCAAGGATGGGTTTCAATACGTTGTAATAAGAAATACAACTTTATATTATTATACTTTTCGAATTATAGTCATTTTTGTATTTAACGTGTTATTTATAACATAATTTGTATAAAAATTTTTCAAAATAGCCATCTTCGGTTTTAATGCAGGTTTCCAAACGTCTTATCATAAATCTTTTCATTCTTTCAAAGATATAAGACGCTGTTTGAAATTTGAGATAAGAAGCTTATTTCTGAATAATTGATGCAAACAATTAGAGTTAAGATATATGAATTATTGAAAGATGAAATGCAGTTTATAATTCGAAAACAAGATTATATCGAGTATACGATTATACGTTTTTTTTTTAAAATTATTATAACTTATTGAAACAACCCTGTGAAGTTATTCCTACATATTATTTCGAAATACCTTGCATATATCTATATAAATTATTTTTTTTTCTTTTTATATTCTTAATTATAAACAATATTGAAAAAAAAAATATATATATATATATATATATATATATTTAAAAAAAAACATATTTGCATTTTTAAAGATGCAGTTATGTTTGATCATAATTTTCAAATACTACAGCACCGAGACACGTTGCTTTGAATGTTACACAAAGCTATTATAGTTTTAAATATTAAAGGCTAAAAACTATAACAATTACAGTATCTTGCCTTGCATGTTTACTATCTTTCAAATGAATTGCGACACGTATATTTGAAAAAAGAAAAGAATTATTCTAATGAAAAATATGATAAGAGAGAAACATGCAAGTGTGAGAGATGATGATGATAATGCGATGTAAAATATAGACTAAAGGTATTTTAAAAATATTTATCATTTATTATCCGTGTTTTATACCTTTTTTTTTCTTTTCTTTTTGATGTGTGTTCCGAAAATGAGATTATACATATATATATATTATATAAGAAAAAAAATTATGAGAAAAATAATTTTAAGCACATTATATGCATGTTATCTGATTTGAAACACATATAACAGAAAAGCATTGATTTGTTGCATGCAACAGGGCCGACCCGATATCGTCCTAATCAAGATCAAGAAATGTGAACATTATCCAACATGGAGGTAATACACCAACCGGAGGAATCAAAGTGTTTGTATAATCACGATCAATATCGTGCGATAAATATTCATTTCATAGAAAAAAATACTCTCCTTTTTTGTCGTCGTCCTTCTGCTCGTCATCAACATCATCATCGTTATCGTCATCGTCATCTTCTTCATCGTCATCTTCTTCATCGTCAGCGTCATCATCCACATCGCCATTATCATCTTCATTCAAAAAAATTAAAATAAATTTCTGTAGACACCGACTGATTAAAAAAAAAAAAAAAAATACAGATTGAGAAGACGTACTTTTTAGAAGTGAACACATTACATACATACATACATACATACATACATACATACATAGAATCATACGTAATAATATTATTCATCGAAATTCAACAACAAATATGCGCACGCATTAAAAAAGAATACACCATTTTATTTATTTTACAATTAAGCTTTTGTCGATTCGATTTAGAAACACACGGAGAAGAAATCATCATTTAATCTAAACGTAATTCATAACGAGATACTTTTTTTTGTGTGTATATTAAATGCGATACGAAAAGAAGAAAATTAATAAGAAGAAGAAGAAGAAAAGTAAAAGAGGGATTTTTAAATCCGTCATATTTGCGCGCGAATTATTTGAAATAGTTCCCGCCAAGGTTTCCTTCTATAAAAGAAAAAAAAAGATATTTGCTTCTAATATAAAAGTGATAAGATATGATAAATACATAGAAGAAAAACGAAAATGTATAAACAAAGTATTTAATTTTTAATTATCGTCCTCCTATGTTCTCGATTTGATATATATATATATATAAAAATTCGTTTTTTTTTCTTTAAATTTATGTAATTGTACGTTTGATTAAGTAAATTAATTATCGCGTATATATAAACGCAAGCACGAAATTATTTCTCTTTTGTATTTAAAACTAAAGCTTTTTTTTTATTTTTTAGTAATATCAGCATATATATATATATATATATCTCTTTATATATATTATAATATATATTATCTCTAGATATATATATATATATATAGGACAAGTTTCTTTTTCAATTTTAAAAAGAACTAAATTGCCAAAGAATTGCATTTAAATATATTTTTTCATACACCTGTATGTGTTTATTAATATTATTATTCGCATTTAAGATTTATACGCGTTATAGGTTTATATTTTAGTTATAATATTAAAATTTTCATATTTTTAATTTCGATTAAACATAAATATTATGTTATTCGTCCTAATAATACCGTGTATGTATATTTACGTCTTCTTTTACAATCTATTAAAGTTTATCATCGAAGCTTACTAATTATAATAATAATAATAATATAATTATATAATATAATAATAATTATTATTATTATTATATTATCGCGTAATTATTATTTTGTAATTATTATTAAATTGATTTATGTTATGTCATAAGTTTTCGTTTATATAAATCATTTTCTTTTCTTTTTTTATTTTGTATAAAAACATTTGGCATTTGTATTATAAAAAAAAAAAGAAAAAATGTATTAATCCTTGTACATATTGTTTTCAAGTTGATAATTTCTTTCTTTCTTTTTTTCCTTTTGTTTTCTTTTTTTTATATACTAACGATAAAAAACGAACCTCTTAAAGGAATTGTATTGTACATTTTACGTATATACACTCTACTACTACAGTTCGCTGTGAAAATATCGTTGTGTGTACGAAGCATTGGAATAAAGTTCCATATCAAGAAATAATGATCAATTATTTCTCTCTCTCTCTCTCTCTCTCTTTGTACCTGATTTAAATCTGATTATTTATAATAATACATGTGTTCGTATATGAACCTTATTTGTAT
Organism: Mischocyttarus mexicanus; assembly: GCA_023678845.1. Lineage (NCBI taxonomy): Eukaryota > Metazoa > Arthropoda > Insecta > Hymenoptera > Vespidae > Mischocyttarus > Mischocyttarus mexicanus. Next base: position 1,204,912 of record JACGTP010000031.1, on the reverse strand, counting down.
GTGTATTAATAATGTAATTGAAGGATACATATAAAATTTAGAGCTTCTCAAAATTTTCCATTTAGCAACGCACTCCACTCCTCCTTTATCCAAACAAATATTTTCACAACTCTGGGGTTCTATAATTATTTTTTCTTTCACTATCATAAATTCACATACAAATTATATGCGCGTAATAAGTTGGCTAATAAATTGATTTAGAATTATATTTAGAATACATGGAGTGTAACACTTTGATAAGCCTCGATGTAAATCATATCGAAAAGAATTCAGGTAAAAATTTACGAGTCCATTATTTATTTATATATTTTTATCTTTTTGTTATTTTTTTTTTCTTTTTCTAAGTGTTCTCAAGTCACGAAGCATATTCGAATAATTTGCATGGAAGATAAAACGATGCATGACCTAGATTAATGAATTGGTTCAGTAGATCGAAAAAATAAAAATAAAAATAAAAATAAAAAATTAACAGAAATAGAAATAAATATATGTGTAAGATTTTTCGTACGGATTTATTATATAATCAAATAGATATAATTGTATATAATTCTAAATTTCATATATATACTGTCACTTTACATAATTCTTCTGGTGATTCAAAATAACATGGATCTCTACTTTATGTACAGAGATGGTGCAATAATAATTAATAAACGATCTATAATACAATTGGGAAGTCAACTATTGTTGACATTACTCAACATACAAAGATACAAACTTTTTTGTATACATATACACGACACTGCAATTATTATAATTATTAAAATTATTATTATTTATTATTTATTATTTATTATATATACTAATTAATATTTATTATTATTAATTTTTTATTTCTCTTCACGTTATGTTGTGTCATTAAGAAAATTTTCTTTTTTCTTTTCAATTTGTAATATACAAGCATTCTCAATGATTTATGTTTATATAGAATAAAACTAATATTGTACAACTTTGGAGGAATGTTGTGATGGCATAGCACCAACTTCACTATGATTCAATTACTCAAACTGCAATGGCACTTTACAAATTAAATAATGTATCTCTATCATCATATATATATATATATACATATATATACATATCATATATGTACATATATGTATATATACAATACATCATATTATACATATACATACACATATATACATGTATTTATATATATAGATATATCATTTTTATCATTCATGTAAAACCTACCCAATAACGTAGTAACAATAACAACAGTGGATCCTTTTATTTAATTCATCCACTTGCGGCAGTTAGGTGCACCACACGCGCATGCTATCTTGTGCTGGTCATCTTCAATATCAAATTTATAATCGTATGCCAGCTGTAAAAGAAGATTGAAAATATATTTCGTTATGCAATGTGGTATAAAAATAAATTGCAGTTTCAATTTCTTGGAAGGAAGAGGGGGAAATTTTTCTAAGATAATATTTTGTTTTTTAAATTTTCAAGAAACAAGAATTTGTTTTAAATGGAAACATACCTCTTCTCCACGTGAGATTCTTCTCTTTGCAAATATTATAATTCTGAGATCACGTTCGACTTCAACAATTTCAGCGACACAATTAGGATTACAAGAATGATTAATATACCGAGCAAGCCCACCACAGAGAGTCGCATCAACTACTCTTTCTTCGTCTAATCGAAACATATAAATACCACGATTCTAAAATGTTAAAAAAAAAACAATAAGAATTATATTACAATATATTTTTTAATGATTAACATAACATAAAAATATTTAATATAATAAATGTATAATAGAGTTAAACTCTACTTACCTTAGCCTCGTATTTCTTTTCTCTAGTTTCAGCTAATTCAGTTCGTATAATTTCCCCTATATATTCTATGACCATTGTATGTCTCTCTAGGTCACGCGTGGCATATAAACCAAGACCTTGAATCTTGGAACGCGCCAAGTAAACGTTATTTCGCCATTCCTGTTTCATCTTCTTATACTGGGAACTTTTCGAATGAACGAACTGTTTCGAATATGGACAAGCAACTTCACCAGCCACAGTACCAACGGTTGGTACAAAATTAGCTCGAGCTGAAGAGCCAGTACGTTGGGTGTGCGGTCGTTTCCAAGGTAACTGATTTCTTAATCGGGCTTCGGTCCTTGCACTGCCAGTTGGATTAATAGCTAAAGGTAATTCTAACAAAGGGTTGCGTCCATATTTAAATCTATAATCTGTCAGGGTCTCAATGCCAGGTAAACTTTCAAGGACTCGTACTACTGCTGGCTCTGTAAGCCCGAATAGATCTTCGCCAGTAACATAACGTGGAAACAATTTGACACTGTTAGTTGATTTACGAAGTTCTGCAAGAGGTTCGAGGATTCGACTCCATACAGCTCGTGGAGTAGCGTCACGTAATTCAACATCTTCTTGAAATGGTTCTTGCACTAATACTCTGAACTCGGGTCGTCCTGATACGTCGTGGATGGAACAAACATATCGGCAACGTTTATTGGGCCTTCTCATGCTCCAATAAAACCTTACGATTTTGTAACCGACCGGATAGATGTGATTAGGTGTATGGAAATTAGCGAGTTGGTGTGGAAGCAACTGCCCAACGCTTAAGAAAATTAAACTTCCTACTCTTAATAAATGATTGTGTTCAGAATGATGCATCACCGCTGCTACTTGTCTATTCTCGTCACGATTTACGTAAACTCTTCTAAACACGGATAGGGTTGTTAATTCATTGTCCTTTTCATTTTTCTGTACATGCTGCGAGCAGAAGGTGCTCTGAAATTTTCATTAATACGCAATTAGACGTTTAACGTTTAAAGAGTTAACACAACACTCCAATCGTAGTATAAAAAAAAATGTAGATACTTACTTTATTCTTATAAAATACGCAACCATCTTTGACGGCGCAACCAAGATGATAAAAGTTCGTGCAACGTGTTTTAAAACATTTCACTGTGGCTCCCGGTTTTTCACAAATGATACAATTAAGTACAAGACTATGTTGCAATGCTGGGTCTAAGTTCATCAATGCACCATTCACTGTTTCATATACATCATCCGACCACAATGCACAGTTTAAATGAACCCATTTGTCAACGTCGAAATTAAGTAATCGAGCTGGTCCATCGGCAGTACCGTCTCCTTGACTTTGGCAAAACATACATCGGCGGCTGTCTTCCGCTTTCGCAGGTACCACGGTCACACCCATACGGAAAAGCATCTATGAATAGAATTTTTCATAATAACAGATTGAGAATAAAAAAATCCATTATTTGTTTGTTTAATTCAATGAAAAAAGAAAAAAAAAAAAAATACGTATATGTATATGTATATATGTGTAAAATATGTCATACGTCAGTAATTTCTTTATCGGTAGGCTTTTTATATTTAGTTGGAGGTTGTATTGCACCCATTGTCCAAGTTTTGTATCTGAGACCTTTCCATAATTTCGCAGGTGGTGGTGGCTCGTTCGTTTCACCAGACAGCTCTTTGAGAGCAGCATGTTTCTTTGGTCGCTTTTCCTCTGTCAAATCTTCTCTATTATCGTGTATCTCAAATTCTTCCTCAATCTTTATTCTAATTTCCGATTTATTTTCAAAATCAACTGCCATACTTTCGGAGTGGTCTATAGATTGCTTGATTGAAAATCTTTTCTCCTGCAATTTCTTAAAATCATCATCTATTATCTTGGGATCTACCTTTGGACATAAATGATCTACTATGGTTGCAGCCTGTTCAAAAATAAAATTACAAGTTTAAATTTAATTCATATTAAAGATAAATGTATTTCTCTATCATAAATACGAACACTTACTTTATCTTGCGTACTCGTAGGTGTCCTATGTATTAGAGCAAACTGCACATAACATCCTGCTGAACAAAAACACAATTCGTCGCCTGGTTCTGCTTCTTCCTTACTCAAAAATGGTAAATCTGATACTTTTTTTCTAATTAAGCTATTTAATATCACAACATCGCAATGACGACAGAATTTGGCAGCACCATTCAAAATAGTCTGTATGTCAACTGGTGCTATAACAAAAAAAAAATAATAATAAAATGTTTAGCTTATTTTTTTGTTCTATGCAAAGGTCCAATTATGTCACACAAATAGAAACATTTAATTAATAGGATATTGATAATATGATAAATAAAATCATGATATTATTGAACTACCTCCTTCTTTGCCATCTTTTCCCTTAGTTCTGTAAAGTCCTAATTTTTGACTAGGAGGAGTAGTGGTACGTTCTACTATCTGGTAACCAGTTGGAGGAGCTATGTTTAATATATTCGCCAAATCTTTAAGTACACCCATTATATCATCTGCAGCTTGACTATTTAAAGTCAAGGTAACAGTAACATTTCCATTCTCCCTTAATGGTGTTGGTGGAGATTTTCCAAGCCTGTATGAGAAATAGATGCAGTGAATAATAAACAAAAACGAAAAAAAAGAAAGCAAGAGAGAGAGAGATAATATACAAGGTAAGATTTATTAATAATTAATATTTAACCACGAAGAATACCTTGGAATTCCTAAGTTTTCTTTATCTTGTTTGGTTGTATCTCTTATATGGGTAGGTTTAAGTCTAATTGGTATAGGAGAAACTAAAGGTATAACAGGTGATACTCTTTTCAACCAATCAGATTCTTCATCTGACTCTTCTTCGATTAATCTTAATCCTGGGAAATGAGGGACAAATTCTGGTATCACACATTCTGGAGATGAAGAACTTATTATTGTATCGGGAGAATCAATATCACGATTTGCTACCAAAGAATTTTCTTTCTTTTCCTCAGCTGAAATATAATTATCATTTTCATTAAATAAGACAAAATTTAAAGATGTTATTTTTTTGATTATCGTATCTCTATATTCGTTATGCATACCATCATCCAGTTTGAGGGGTGGAAATTCCTGATCATAAAATCCTCTTTGCGTAGAAACAGGCTGCTGAGGTGGTAATGGTTCTAATTCGCCAAAAGGTTGAGTATTATAGTGATCAGAGACACCAGGTAAATTAGCAGAACCATATGAACCAATTAGGTCTCCAGTTCTAGTATTGTAATCTTTTTGGTTTACAATTTTGGATAAATCCCCTGAACCAAAAATAGGACAAACGCCATAATTGCTCCCTAGTAAAGGTTCCAACACTGCCATTGGCGGAAGTTGCCGTAATTGAATCATAAAATTATCAACGAACGTGTCATAATCTTCGTCTAACCGGGATACTTTTTTACATCGTTTCTTTTGAGGTACCGTCAATGCATCTTTGCCTTGACTCTGTTTACGTTTCTGCTGATACTGACGTCTTCTTAACTTTTTGAGATCTATAAAAAATACAAATAATTTTTATATACATTAATCATTAATAAAACTCGTTAGTAATACTTCGATGATATATATTCGAATAACATGTTAAGAATACGTCGCACGGCGAATGATATTCCACCAAAAATTGAATTTTTAAAATAATGAAAATTTTCAAATTTGATTTTATCGGAAAGGAAGCCTAGAACGAAAAAAATGTTTCTTTTTTGGTTTTTTATTTTTTTCATTAGGAAAATCACCCTGCGACTCACATGTACATGTTATTCGGCTGGACCCTGGATAAATAATGTACCAGTTTTATCATCCATAGAACAATCCATAAGCTCCTCTTTGGCAGTAAGAAAGTCTTTGGTATCGGTTAGCTGGGTAGGTGTACCACTGGACAGAACTTCATCGAGAATTTCCTTTTTGACTTCTACTAAAGGCACTGAATGTTGTGCATTTGCACCCTGTGACATCTGTGATTGGTGACCCATAGTATGGGGCACTGTATGAGGCACTGATGGCTGTACTGGACTAATATGTGTAGATTGTTGTGATGCAGCTATAGTTTTTTGAGTTACTGGCAATAAAGGTTGAGAATGTAAAGCTTGGGGCGGTGTAACAGTTGGGACTTGTTGTGTGGCATTATTTGAAGCTTGTGACATAGCCTGCGTCATTTTTACAGGTACAGTCGTAGATATAGGCTTTGTTTGTGAAATCATTCTCGAAACTATCATAGGCGTGGGTGCGCGTTGCTGTTGCACTTGGGCAGTACTTGTGATAGCAGGGTCATTAGATATTTTTATCTGAGGTTGGCTGGTATTAGAATCCTGTTGTAAAGAAGACAATACTTCACAATTTTTTGTTGATACTGGTGCTACTTGTTTCACAGCTGGAATAAGTGTCAGCTGTTGATTTGCTTGTGTAGTGGTAGACGCAACTTTTGATGTCTGGTTTGTTGTTTGTTGCTTTACCATTATATCAACGGGTCTTTGCTGGGTTAGGGTTGGTGTAGATGTTGCTAATGGTGATGGAGGTGGCGGGGGTGGCGGTGGAGGCGGCGGCTTTGGTGGATCTTCCTTTGTTGGTGGACTTTGAACTTTAAGAGGATTTACCGTATGCGATAAAAACGAAGTCTCTCTTGCGAGAACTTGTTTATTAGCAGGAGATTTGATAGTTGGTGTTTCGTTTACTATCGGTGGTATTCGATAGGACAGAGGAGGTTGAACAGGTGTTGCTAATTGTGCCTCCAATGATGGTACCGAAGGCAAACTTGGTCCTTGTGAGGTACTAGCTGATGCCGGTGGTAATGCTGGACATGCCGTATTTTGTAACAATTGTTTTAATAATACATTTTGAGATTCCTCCATCCTATGAGAATTTGTTGTCAAATTACCTTTACCGGTTTCTAATTCGTTTCTCGTTGTAGGAGTTTTTTCATTACTCATTTGCAGTTTAGAACTTGTCTCGTCTTGTTCTTTTTTCACAGCAGAAATCTTACCTAATCCTTCCAGTTCGTTATTTTTATTGTCAATAGGTAAGAGACCTGCAGTCTTATATGAAGATTGTCCAGAACTATGCTGAGCTTGTAAAGGTGTTGGAGTTTGAGACAATGTTGATTGTAATATACTGGTAGTAACGTTAACGTTGCTTGTATTAGACGTTACTGTTGGTGGTACAATAGTTCTTATACATTGCATAGATGTACTTATAGCTGTCGAGGTAGAATTAGCAGAAATTCGAGAAGTTATAGATGAAGAACTATTCGAGCTTGCTTGCAGAGTTTGTGTTCTTTGTACAGACGGCGATGGCATAGCTGAACTTAATAAGTTACTGACTTGTGTAGGGACGGTGTTTGCCCTATGTCCAGCGATCGTTGATTTTGCTGAATTTGTACCAGCTAACATAGCATTTAACATTGCGTTTGAGGTAATAGATATTCCGGTATTGGTTGGTTGTCTAGGAGTTACTACAGAAGAAGTTTGTAATGTAAGACAATTAGTTGGTTGCGATTGAATTCCACTTGAAGTTACTCGTAAAAATTGTTCAGAGGTTGTTACTTTGCAATGACTTGAAATAACACTGACTGTAGAGTTTGTACTTTCTTTACCCTGTGAAGTGTAAGTAGCAGTGGTAGATTCATTATCTGCTTTAATCGTATTCGCATGAGAACAAGGTGTCATGCATGTCTGCAAACGAAGATTCGAATTAGGTTGTGTATTATTAACAGAATTCGGAGAAGATGTACTTGTGGATAAGATTGTTCCAACTTTCGGTGCTGAAATTACCGAGGACACCATGGTAACGATCGTAGGTTGTTGACTGGTTGTACAATTTTGAGAATGATTTGTCTGTAAAGAAGAAAGTAATGTTCTCAATTGATGTGATACATTAGCCACGTTTGATGTAAGCTCTGTAGGCTTTGATAAAGGAGAAAGATGAGGTACTGTAGTTGTACATTTTTGTAATTGAGCTACTGTGCTCACAACTAACGGGAGAGTGTGATGCGGTGGACTTTTCTTAGACATAGATCCTGTAGGCGATGGACTTGTTTTTTGTGGTTTAGGCGACATTTTACTTTCCGAAGATAAAAGTTGTTCATTTTCTAAATTTTCTTGCTCTAAATCCAATAATGAATCTTGTAAAATATTAAGAGGTAACGTATCCAGTGGCGTTGGTAATTGGTATATAAGACTCGATTTTCTAGATCTGTCTTCATTAAGAATATCGGTATTTGCCATCATTTCCGGTTTAGAAGATATTATATTGTGAAGCATGTCTAATATATCATCCGAAGATTCTTCCATTAAATTTCTTTCTTCATTAAGACAATGTATCCTGTATAGAAATGGAATCTAACAAACCATATTTAGATCATTGTCTTTATTCTCTTTACGTTCTTCTTGACTGATGTCATTTATAATTTGATTAGTGCTGGTATCTGTACTGCTTGTTTCAGTAGTAGTAGTAGGAGTAGTAGCAGTAGAAGTAATTGTAGTAGTAGTAGCAGTAGTAATAGTAGCAGCAGTAGTAGCAATATTAGTAGTAGTAGTAGTAATAGCGGTAGTAGCAGCAGTAATAGTAGTAGAAGTAGTAGTAGAAGTAGTAGTAGAAGTAGTAGTAGTGGTAGTAGTAGTAATAACAGTAGTAGCAGCAGCAGTAGCAGTAACAGTAGCGGTAGTAGGTTGCTTTACTGCCTCTTTAGTTTTGTCTACTTTGACTACTTCTGTTTCTATGCCATCTTGTTTATTGTCATTCTCAACAGCTAGTTCAGTATCATTTTCTAAAATATTTACAAGAGACAAATGATCGGAAACAGGCGACATTCTTTTCAACGTAGATACATTTGATTTTTCATCCGGATGTGCATTCTTCTTTTCTGTCGTATTATTTTCAGCAGGATTATGTATAGCTTCTAACATACTTTCTAATTCATCAGTTGTATTTAATGGATCACTTTTTTTATCATCCGAAATTATTGTCTCTTGAATTAGAGTTGAATTAATATCTACTTTAGAGACGAGATTATCTTTTTCTTGATTTTTTTCTGTATGATCAGTTTCGTCTTTTTCACCACTTTTTCCTTTTCCGGTATCCCTGGTATATTCAATTTTATCATCTTTTGATGTAACTACGACAATATTTTTTTTTAGGCAAATCAAGTATTGACATTTTTGGTTTTGATAAAGTAACTGATGTAGGTTGAACACTTAATAGTAATTTTGTAGGATTATTTGTTGCTTCTGTTGTATTTACGTTCACATTTTGCACAAAACTCTTACATTCAAGCTGCGTGGTAGGTGTTGAAATCGAAATTTTTTCTTTTATAATGTACGTAGTTGATACAATTGTATCGTTTACAGTTATTGTTCTTAGTGTATTAGATTCAGGCTTGGCTTGCTGTGAAGTAATGCTTATATTTTCTAAAACTGCTTGATTAAGTTTAGCTGCTATTTTAGCATCTGCTACAATACTTGTCATACTCGATGATGAAGTAGTTTGCCTTTGAGAACTCGGAGAACTTGTTATTGGTTCCTTTGTCACGCATACAGTCGGAAATGTTGTAGATGATTTAGCACTTGTATCCGATGTTACTACCGTTGTGGATGCTGTTATTGCATTTGTTTCAGTTGTTGTACAAGTAGTAAAGATAATTGTGGATAAACAGCTAACTGGTAAGTCAATATTTGTCTGATGTAAATTAGAAGGAGGAATTTGACTGTATGTCACAGTTTCTGGAAACGTGAATGCCGTAGGGCTTTTTGTTTGTTTTGTTTCTTTTTGAGATTCTGATTGATCATCGTTTGAAGATTCTTTCATAAGATGGTCTTTAGATACGTCTAAATTATTTGTAGGATCTACTTTATCGTTCTCATCGTCGCAAGATTCTTTAAAGAAATTATCTTCGGGTGATTTTGTACTAGGATCAATAATAACAACCTCTGATTCACTATCCAAGGATACCATAAGATCTTGATCCGGTGAGTGATCCATATATGGTCCAGGTGATGGATCTACACGAAGTTCATCTTGGTCAGGGGACTCTGGTGTATCTGTTACTGCCAATAATCTTTTTCCAGATTCAAGTGTTCTTACAATATCTAATCTTAAACCTTTTTTATTTCTCGTATGTGAAGGTGCAAGATCTTCGTCACTTAGCATAGGTTCATCAGTTTGAGATTCTGGATTTTCAATTTCCAAGATTTGTACCAAATCGTGTCCTTGGCTACCGTCATTAACAAGTGCATGACAAAGAGAATCGTTACTATCAGCAGATAAATCCACAACCACACCAGGTTCAAAAAGTACATACTCTTCCTGCATGTCGCCATCAAGCGCACCTGACATAACATCAACTAATTCTGTATCTCCAAATTGTTCTATGACAGTAATGTCATCATTATCCCGTTGGGCGGCTGAACTTAGAGTTACCTCGGTGTTAACTATTGTTTTATCATCATCATAATCTATAGTATCAGGAATAGGTTCAAGTTTATCACTTGGACTTCCCAATTGTAATGGACCATTGTCAGGTAACGACGGGGTCTGTTTTAATTCTGTAGATGTTGGTGGCGTTTGTGGTGGTGTATGAGAATCATCGTCGAAATCATTGTAATCTGCACAAACTAAAGAATTAATTTTTGATGGCGGTATACCAGTTTTTCTATGTACTGCTGATGTATTAGGTTTTTCATCCATATTCAACAGATGAGATTCTGCAGTTTTACCTTTACTAGTTTCTGGTTTCGACCACATTGGAGAGCCACCTCTTAGACCAAGTTTAAAAAAAACCATACCTTCCAAAGTTCGGTATGAATGGTAATGAATTTATTGGGTTATGTGGGTTTCCACCCCCTCTATTTGTATGATCTACAGATGTCTGTTCTTGTTGTTGATGCTGATGCTGAGAAAGTTGTTGTTGCTGCTGCTGTTGATCGTTCGACATTATAGCGTTATTTGTATTTTGAGAAGCATAAACTGGATGGGGTGTATGAGGAGTATGCGGTGTTCTTGGCGTTCCCGGATTTTCAACACTTTGCGGCCTATCAGGCATTGCTGGACTATTACCAGTAGATTGCCGTCTTTGCATTTGCATTGGAGAGCCGCCAACCATCGGACTACGAGGCATTGGAGAATTTGGTGTTTGCGATGGTGGTGGTGGTGGTGGATGATGCGAATTATTAAGCTGATGCTGTAACATCGGTGACGTTGACGGATGATTACGAGCCATAGGGCTAGGAGGTTGACATTGAGTAACCATCGGAGACGTGGGAGGATGTACATGCATTCTTGTATTCATTGGGCTTGGAGGCTGAGAAGTTTGACTTAATTGTTGTTGAAGCATAGGCGAACCCATCGTTTGTTGTACCATAGGACTACGTGGCATTGGTGAGCTCGGTGGTTGCCCATAATTTTGAGATATTTGCTGATGAAGTTGTGGACTTGGCGAATTTGCTGGTTGAGATACCATAGGAGAATTTGGAGGTTTTTGCATAACAGCTCCATGCTGCTGCTGCTGTTGTTGTTGTTGTTGTTGTTGCATTTGTAAAAATTGTTGTTGCCTTTGTTGCTGTTGTATTATTTGTTGCCTCTGTTGTACCATTTGTAAATTACGGTTCATAGCATTTTGATTATCTTGAGTAACATTATTTACATCATGCTGTTGCTGCTGCTGCTGTTGTTGTTGTTGTTGTTGTTGTTGTTGCTGCTGCTGCTGCAAAATTTGTTGCCGTTGTAGCATTTGTTGATGCTGTTGAGTCATTAATGATTGTTGATTGGGTTGAGGACTTCCAAGCGGAGAACGCTGACCATATACTATTCCTCCTTGTATTTGCATTCTTGGCCTTTGCCCAGGTTCTCCTATTACTGGTGGGCGAACGAATCTTTGAGCAAGTGCATGTAATCTAACTCCTTGTTCTACAATCATTTGTTGAGAGTTCCGTGCTTCAGCTGCAAAAGAACCTGGACTCGTAACATGTCGTCCTGTTATTACCGCACGATGTTGTGGCGAAGTCATTCTAGTAGCCGAGGGACCACAAATGCCTGGAGATGACATAGCACCTGGGCTGAAAGGACTTTCCTCGCCTTGCGAATGAGGCGTTCCTATCCTTGGAGATTGTTGCATATTGTGAGGAGACATTGTTCCTGGATTTGCTGTTTGTGGATTACCAGGACTGTGTTGCAATAATGGTGGATTAGGACTATGTTGTACGATTGGCGTAACTGGTGAATGTTGTATCATATTTGCAGGGACACTTCCAGAACCTGGACTTTGTGAAACAAGCGCAGCTGGACTATGCATTGGTGAATGTTGGGAAGGAGACATTAACGGTGAACATGGTTCACTGTTTTGTGACTGAGGTTGTTTTGGTTGGTGTTTAGTATTATATTCTTGTATCAACGCCCCATGTTGTCTCAATTGTTTCCGACTAGCATCTAAATGTTTTTGCAATGCTGATTGTTCACTCGTAACTCTATGAAGTTCGGAAGCATCTGATTCTGATAATTCATTTCCAGATTTCCGAAGTTGTCGTTGTTTGCTATTAAAAGACTGTAAAACATAAAACGTTAAGAAAACATAATACTACTTATATATAAAATGATACTAAAATTTATACTCTACTTACTTTTTTTACTTTGCGCAGCTTCAGGACTTCCGTTTCGTAATACTTTTGTTGTGAGGTTAATAATTGTTGTTGATGGTTTAACCACTGTTCATATTGAATTTGCATTTGACGATCTTGCTCGTTTACAATGTTTTCTGGTGGAGTAGGCGGTACTGGTACTGGAGCTAAATGGAATGTAGTTATCCTTACTGTAATAAATAATAATAGTAATAATAACATTATTAAATTTAAATAACATAAAAAATTATTAATAATTAATGCGGTACTGACGTTCAGATGGTGTTTGAGTAGCTATTGGTTGTCTGGGTACTTGAACTGCAATCTTTGTTGGGTCTGGAACTGGCTGTGGCCAATTTTTTCCTGGTGCAGATGGTGGCCTTGGTGTGCACGGTGGTCTAATAACAGGAATCCCTCCAGGCATTGGTACCATTCCTTGAGGAGGAGATGATAATGGAGCAGAGCCTAAAACGTCTGCTCTCAATCTCTCAAAGTCACTATCGCTTAAAAGAGTTCCGCTAGGAGTTGTGTTGTCGACTTGTTGCTGCTGCTGTTGTTGTTGTTGCTGTTGTTGCTTTTCTTGTTCTCTTTTCTCTTGTTCCAAAAGTTCCTCTAATAGCAATGGTTGCTCCTGCGAACATGACTGCTAACAGTTAAGGTCACTTTCTATTTATATGAAATCATTTCATTTAAGCAAATGCCTTTTCTTAGATATACAATGGAAACGAACAAACAAATTAAAAACAAAAAAGACAAAAAAATAATTAGATCAACAAGGACAATTTTTTTTCATCTAATATTAATATATTTTTTCGTATTTATTATGCAATGCATTTCTAATAAACTATGACATAGCTATATCACATTACATAGCATTTAAGTATGTAATTTGAAATAAAACATGGACATGCGAAGATATCACTATAATGAATTATATATATAAGCATTTGTAAAAATATATTTAATCTTGAATGATTTTAATAAGTCAATAAAACGTAGAAGAAAGCTAATTATAATTTTTTTAGCGAATAAAAAAATAATAAAAAATACTTAATAAGTATGTTTCATATTAACTATTTAAATATCTTTTACATAAATATTAAATTATTCCATTTAAAGATGCATGCATACACAAAATACATTGCACAATCTTAACATTAAAAAATAACTAGTAATAAGGTTTGTCAAGCGTAAAAATATATCGTTAAACAAAAAGTATTAAAATTATTTGTTAATATAAGACATGTATATTTGCAAAATTTTTTGGAATGGCAACTCATATTGATCATCTTTTTAGAATTTAATTTAAATGATTAATATTATACATTATTATTATTATTATTATTATTATTATTAACAAAAGTAGTGCAATATGCAATAATCTTGTGTAATACATCCTCATTTTCTCTTTACTATTGCAGGTGATTTTTTGACTATTTGTGCTGAGTTGATAAAATGCCTCAAGTCTTGCTCACCTGCAGAAGCAAGGGTCTTCGATGAGGGTGAGGTGCCATTGCAGGCGCACCAGAATGAACCACTGGGGCCATTGGTGGACCAGCCACTGGCATTGCGTGCCCTATATGAACTGGGGGCCGCGTCAAACCCCGCCCACCTGGGCACAGCCCCATCTAGACATGCACCAACACCAAATGCATTGCAAACACCCAGGCCAAAACACCATTTTACCAGCTAATACTTTTAGATTAAATAAATCGCTTGGCTACACCTACTTTGACAGCAAACTTCAATTTTTTTTTTTATGCGTAGTACAACAAATGTATCTTAAACTCCTTCTCATATTTTGCCCTTAACGTACGATTTAATTTACTCTATTTTCCGTGACTTAATATTTTAATCTTGTCTATATTTATCTTCATTCGTTAGCTTCTAAATCAATGCAAACTTTTACCTCATTTATTGAGACTTGAAATAATTTGAATAATACTCAGCTTATCAAATTTACACAAGAAAAAAATGAAATATAATATTTTTAAATATAAAACAGCAAAGTAAAAAAGAAATGAGAAGATAAAAAAACAATACATAAAAAATACGTTAAGTATACGATGAATTCGAATGAGATCAAGTTCTTTTCGTTTTTTTTTCTTTTTTTTCTTCTTTTTTTTTTCTTTTTTAATAGTTAGAAGGGTGTTAAATGTAATTAGATACTGGATATGAAAGCGATGCAGAAATTAGGAAACATTAGAGATATGTTATCTATACAAACCTGTATAGGACCAGGATATGGTGGCGGGGGTCCTGGGTACGGTGGTGGTGGAGGTGGTGGTGGTGGAGGGGGTGCAAGCGGCAAACGTGGTCCGATCATATGATTGACTGTCACGACCCTGCCAGCAACATTTTGGACTCCAGCAACCCTCATACCAATACGTTGTTGTTGTTGTTGGGCAACTATATACAATTTAATACATTTTCCTTTTTTCATAAGGATAGAAATCAATAATAGAAATAAGATCAATTGTGTAGGAAAATTCAGTTAGATCATATTACCTTGTATATGAGTTTGTGGTATTCTTTGAGGATGTCCAGGAAATGTTGAAGGATAGCTGACGGTAACCGTATTGGTCGATGTAACAACGCCAACAGCCCCATCGGGTGATAATAGTCGAGTTCCTGGTGGCATAGGTCGTCCTAATGCTGCTGCATGTTGTAAATGTTGATGCATTTGTTGTTGTATAGCAACAGCCGGAGAATGTGTTTGCGGTAAAATAGCCGATTGTTGTTGAGGTATTTGCGGAGTGGCGCTCAAAGTAGTCATCGCTTGTACTTGTGTTGGTACAGTAGTCGTATCAGTCGATGTTTGGACAGTACTCACTGTACATTTGTCACTAATATCAGTCAGTACTCTACCTGTTCCAGCCAAATCCTCCGATTTGTGCTCTTCTTCCTTAGATTCCTTTTTCTGTTTTTCTTCTTTAGTTTCAACTTCAACCTGTTCCAATTCCAAATCAAGAATATTAGTCTTGTCACCTCCGGTTATATTGTTTAATTCGGGATCTGCGTATTCCAAAATATTAAAATCTGGACCCATTTCAGCTGTAAAGAACAAATTATAAATATTACTCTTACATGTATTTTATTAAATTAAACAATTTATAACGTTTTCACCATAGATTTCTACTTACCAAGGAGTTCATCGTCATCATCACCTAAATCACCTAATATTGCACTCACGCCCTCGACCTCGACCATTGGAGCTCCTTCTTCTTGTTCCAATTTTTCAAGTTCGGCAGTTACATTATCTGGAATTTCTGATGGTTCGGGAGTGCTAGTAGTTTCATTAACAGTTGTTTGCATAAGGTTTGGTCTGACCAATCCTTGTGCTCCCAACATACGCATTCCCTGAGTTAAATTATCTTGACCTGGTCGTACCATACGTTGACCAAGAGATTGCCCTTGATTTGGTTCTATATAATAAATTATAATTAATATTTCTTTGTCCTTTTGATATAAAATATAAAATATAATATAAACGATAAAATATACCTGGAAATCTTTGTTGCTGGAGTACATCATAAGATTCCGACAATGTATTTCTAACAGTTTGCATCCGAGTTTGTAAAGGTTGCGCACCTTGAAAATGCTGTTGCGAAATACTTGCATTTACTTGTGATCGTTGTAGTAACATTCTAGTGCGAGAATCCATGGGTTGAAGTCTCGCATCCATATTTCCCGTAACAGGGAGCCTCGAAGTTATTCCTAGGTATATGTAATATATATATAAGTATTTATATATCTTAAAATAAACTGAATTTCTTAAATAACATAATAATCATACCAATTGGATTTCTTATTAAAATATTTGGTTGAAGTGGCATTCGTGGTCTTACAACACTTGGTGGAAGCGGATGCCTAAATGTACCTTCCCCAGTATTATTATTCGGTTGAGAATGTTGTTGTAGTTGTACATGACCTGTTTCGAATTGTGCTTGATTTCCGTCAGGATTTTGTACATCTTTTAAAAAATACAAAAAACGATTAATATTATATATTATTCAAGATTTATTAAAAAACATATATAACGATTTTCTACTATGATATCTACCTTGATTCCAAGAAGCATTGGCAGATTCAATTTTCTTACTGAACTGTTGTCTTTGGAGAAGATCGCGCAATTGTCTGTTAACTTCTGGCTGTTGGTTAAATACTTCTTGCTGTTGGTTAAATACTTCTTGTTGTTGAGGTTCTTGCCGAGATTCTGATCTTGGCAAGGGGTAGTTTGGAACAGGTGATGGTGTTGGTGGTTGATTACTATAGGGATCAGGAGTACGAGATGGAGCGTATACATGAGTAGTGGGTCGCGGTGTAGGTGGATTAAACATAGGTCTTGGTGTACCTGGTGGTTGTGAAAAAACTTCATTTCTTGGTGACGTAGAATACGAAGGTTTACCAGATATTTGTGACCTAGCTGTTTGGGAAGCCTGAGAGAAAGCATCGTTTGTTTCGAAGCGTTGAAAATGATCTTGAGATTGAGAGGAAGCAGGAGACTGTGGAAAATCATGAGGAGATTGAGGAGCTTGTGGTGAGAAGGGAGATGGTGGTTGTGTGAAATTGTTTGGCATGCCTGGCCTAACCACGGTTCCAACTGGACGTGTAACCGTTGCGCAAGGCTGAGTTGGTAAACGCGGCATACTTTGGTGAGGACTTGGTGGAGCTACCCCTCTTGTTACTTTAACTGGAGGTGTTGCAAAGGTACCACGTGATCCAGGGGATGGCGAAGCAAGTGGTCCCAAATGATTACTCTCCTAAAAAATTATCGTGCATAAAAATATCGATGAAGTATTATAAATACGCAAGTATTAAAAAATGTTTCAAATATATTTCTATAAATATAATTATACCTGTGATGTTGAAACTTGTAATTGTGTTGTTAATCCTGCTGAATTATCAGTACCTAATTGTGTATTGTCTTCGCTTATTTGTCTATGCACTCTGGCTATAGCTATTAAAAAAAATTCGTAAACGTAATAATAATAATAATAATAAAATGTTGTGTATATTCAAAGATCAATATGTGTGTAGTCCTACATACCCTGTACACGATGATCTTGAAGTACTTGCTGTTGTATTTGTGCATGTTGTTGACGTGAAGCTTGCATTTGTTTCCATTGACGCTCCTGTTCTGCCTCTCTACTAGAACGGTCTCTATTGGAAAGTCTTTCTTGTTCCTGTTAAAAAACAATTTATTAAAAACATGATAAATAAATAATAAAAGATCATTATATCCTTTTTAGATAAATACATAAACTATAAATTGAATGAATTTCGATTTATATAGAAGAATAAGATGGTGTATTAATAATATTAATTGTAATTTATATGGGATTATTGTAATATGTGCAATGTAATAAAATTATTCTCTAGGATATAATGACCTATTAATCAAATTATCTTTTGAGCAATATAAATAATACAAGGCATTAATGACAATCAGCCAAAATGTTTTATTACAACATTCACAAAAACATACTGGCATGATACTAAAATTAAATTTATCAACAAGACCTTTTATTTCCAAATGTGCAATTTATTAGGAACAACCAGCCACCATCTATAGGAATAAAACTATTCATACTCCAATTAAATCGAAAATTCATTATGTTCAAATAAAACAATCATGAAGTTTCTCATCATATCACCACAGATTTTTCTTTTTTTTTTTTATAAATTTTACTCATGCAGGAAATATTTAAAAAAGAAAAAAGAAGAGAAATGGAAGGAAAAAATAATAATACAAATCTCAATAAATTAAAATAAGAATAATAAAATGGAGTTTACGGCTTTGAATCAATTCATAAAATATAAAATACATATGTATTAAATCAATGTTGAAAAAAAAGAAGATTCAAGAAAAGTATGTTTGTTAAATATCAGACACTTGAGATAAAAAATTATTTATATTAATGCAACTAGACTTCTCAAATAATTTTAAGAATGCAATGTATCAACTCTATATAAGTTACAAATACATATTAATGACACTCGTTACTTAAATAATCATCTTGATTACTAATTCATGTTATTGTATAAGAAAAGAAAAAAATAGATAAAAAATCTTGGATATATATGTATATAATGCAAGAAAAAAAAAAAAAATAAATAAAAAAGAAAATCAAATATAAAAAGAATTGGTAAAAATATCTGAAAGTGTTGATAGCAAAAAAATAATTAGTATAATAAACGTGTAAATATTTTACGAACAAACAATTCTACAACATATCACAACATATATCTACTTAACACCCTTAACGATGTTCGTAAAAAGCTTAACGTTTTACTACATAATGAGGGATACAATGAGATTTTGCTTTTTTTTGTTTTGGAATACACAGACAAAAAGGATTCGATATGATATTTAAGGAAAAGGGAATAAAAAGAAACGTAAATGGATGCCTTTTAACATGCCAAATGATTTGAAATATAAATTATAGATAGAAAATAAGGAAAAGAAAAGTTTACTTTAAATTAAAAAAATAAATAAATAAATAAAAAATAAATAAATTAAAGAAATGAAAAAAGTTTGAAATATTACAATTTACAATTATTAAAGGTAATATCATGGCCATACAAATAAGGAACAGATTGTTTGCACACGAAATATTGAAGTTTTGTTCATTCCAACTAAACGACGAAAATAATTGAACCTCATATCATGAACTATAATGATGCAACATCAAAGTATTTAAATGTAACTATTGTCTTGAAATATTTTGATGTTTATGTAATTACAGATTACATAAACGTTCATATTAAATATTTTATTTCAGGACTATAGTACGTCACAATTATATCGACGAACGTAAATATATATATATATATTGCAAAATAAATCTGTGTATGACTGTTTTTTATATATTCGTTCCAAAATGTCAGAAAAAATAATGGAGAAAAGTAAAATAGAAAACCCAATAATTGTATACGTACATATATACATATATACATACATATATATGTATATGTATACATGTATTTAAAAAATAAAAAAAATAAAAAAATAAAAAACACTAAGTCTCAGATACGTGGCATAAGGCAAGACACTAGAGGCACAGAATAGGTGGCTCACCATAGCCGGGGTCTGTACAGGTACAGTGTGAATAATTGTAGTGGGTAGCGGATCGTAGTGCTCCTGGCTCAAGGAGGGGAGGGTGCGCATGATTTCAGATGGGGTGAGCACTCTAATCTGGTGGTCTACCGAGGATAATTGGCGGGCAGGAGCTGCCCCCACCATCACGTTAGTAGTGGGGGATGCCTGAGGAATAGCCAGACTGTTAGAGACAGAACTGGTACTGATCGCAACATGAGAAGAAGGTGTAGGACGTTGTTGGGATGGTGACGTTTGATGCTGCCCTTCACCGGCGCCCGTGTTGCAGTAAGAAGAAGCAGTTGCTGATGTGCAAGGCGTGGCTGGCGACTGAGCTACTCTAGCCTGGCCACCCGTAATCTCTTGGTGCGCCAGGCTGTTAATGGAACTGATAGAATTGACAGAACTGGGTCTGGGTGAAGAAGACGGGGTTGTGGAAGTTGACGAAGGACTTGGGGAAATAGATGTTAGCTGCTTCGGCGGTCCCTGCACCGCACACACCTCCGCATGATGATTACTGCTAGCTGATGGCACCGTCACTCCTGTTGCAGATACGGACATTCCACTCTTTTCTTGCGGCTTTTCACTGCTCACTGAAGTCAAAAGTCCAATTTGCCTTTGGTTGGAGGCCATAGCTACTACTGGAGAAACTTGAGCTGATGTCATAGCAGTGACAGGTTTGGTGATGATGGTAGGTGCGCTTGATGCAGTGACTGGGGTCGTGCTTGGTATTTCCTTGGATATCTGTCGGTTCAAGGGGTGCCACGTTCACACACTTTTACGTTACACAGTACTCATGGTTTATATACTTCCAAGACACATCATACAGGGTAATAATAGAAATTTTTAACTCTGCATGGTTGTTGACTGAGGAATATTTGGGGAAACTATTAGCAGGATCTATAGACAATGTAAGTACTCCTATAATATGGGAGAATTCTTGATTCCAATAATTTTATGAATCGCCAAGAGATATATTATATATATATATATATATATACTATATCTAAAGATGTTTTGTTAGATAATTAATAGATTAAATTTCTATGATCTTGCACTTTGATAATGCACATGGGATTAGGCAATTACATTTATAATAACAATAAAAGAAAATATATCAAATATGTACCCATGTAAAGTTATTGCAATGTTAGTAAGTCGTATTATAAAACAAGGCATCAACATCTCATCTTGTTTTCTTTTAAAAATATTCTATATCTTTAATAAATATAATCGATTGTATTGAAATATTATTATAAAGCTGCATATGTGACATATATCCGTATTTAATTTTATCAGAATAGTGTAATTATATATTATCTTGACATATTAACATACGTATTTACGATGAGATGTAAAGAATAAGCTTGTTAGTTGTAACTTGTATGTTAGCACAAAACACCATTTAAAATGAAAGAAAAAACGGATACTTTTCACGAAAATGTCACGCTCTCTTTTCTAACTTCGCATCGCGATAGAAATCCAAGAAATTATTCTTACCTGTTGTGTTTTCTTCATACGATTTGCTGCTCTGTTATCTCGTGCTTGATTTACATAAGGAGCTCTCTTGTCACTAGGTAGAGCACGCCACTTTTTTAAAATTTGTTTACATCTTTCAGCCCAAACTAAAAATACACAAAAAACATATGATATATATATATATATATAATTACAATATTTTTACATAATACGCTTTTAACACGTTCCGTTTCACGTAATCCAAGTACGGATTACGGGCATGTAAGATTTTCAGCTGCATTTTGAAAAAAAATTTAATGGAACAAGTTAAGTATAAATATAGAATATACAACATAAAGATATAAAAAATACACAAATAACACTCTGCTTTTTATTAATTTATATAGTATAAGATATTACATTATGCATATGTACTGATGTATACATATACATCATGTATATGATCATGTATACATATATATATTTCCTTACCAATATATATGTATATATCATGTATCATATATATCATATATACATATGTTACTGATGTGCGTTTCAGAAATAGCATGCTTCTTAACTGAATGATCTAGAATATCTGCAGGGAGATTCCTTGCAGATCTTTAGTCGAAACGCTTATCGCTTTTCCAGGGAAAGGGGAAATTTTGGTCAACAGGAAACTCAATGGAATCACGCTTGTTACGGAACGTGTTAAATATCACATTGAATATATTTTCCTGTTTACCTGGATATTCCGTTTTCCATTCTGGATGATTTAAATTTGCATAAAGTACAGAAGACTTTGTTGCTAAATTACCTAATCCTTCATCAGTCTCCATTTTAAGATTATTTCTTTGGTTGTACGAAGCCACAACACCACTCGCTGGAGCACTTCCTTCATCATCATGATTTACCCAAGGACTTGGTGGTTCCGAGAATGCTGGACTAAATTGTGGACTACTGTAAAATTATCATTTCAAGCATTATTAAATATACACTTTACAAGATTTTCATAATGTATTTATATTAAATATATTATTAATTTATTTTTACACCTAGATTGGAGAAATTTAATTTACTTACTTGCTGTACTCCGAATGATATGGCGATGGTGGTGGAAAACTCATAGGAGAATTTAAATTAGATTGTCCAACTGGGGGTAATGTACCAGGTACTTGCGGTCTTGCAAGAGGTAAAGCTGTTTGCATACCTTATAAATGATTAATATTTAGTAAGTAATTCGATTTTCCATTAAAATTGTTTATAGATGATGATGATGATGATGATGATAATGATAATAAAAATATATAATTACCAGGATGTGGTGAAGGTGAAACAAGAGATGTCGAGGAAGATGATGGATGTGGAGGTTGAGCTTGAACTGAAAAGACTGATGATTCTTGTGATTCTTGGGATTCATCTGTAAGAACTCCTTTGAATATTTCTTCAATATCTTTACTATCCATATTGGGTAAACCTATATAAACACAAAAACATTAAGTTTATAATCTTTTTTATTCTTTCCTTACCAAAATATTAATAAATTTAAATTAGTTATTTATACAATTAATACAACCTCGGACCATCGAGTCCAAATTAAAATGAGGACTAAGAATGTCTGTCAATTCATCCTTAGAAGTTCCTTGCGTGTCATCTAATTCGTCCAAAGCTTCACTAGCTTTAGCTAATTCTTCGTCTGGTTCATTCATAATAGTATTTACAAGTTCGCTATCAAGTATGTCACCAGAAATAGGTAATATATCATGTAGTGCTTCTGTATCACTGCCATCATCTTCTATAATTTCTTCTCGTTTTATTGACTGTTCCATTGGCAATTTATCTTCCTCTTTTTCTTGCTTAGCTTTAACTTGTTCCATTACTTTCAATTCATCTTGCGACAATTGAATAGTATCTGCATTAACAGCAGCAACATTACTTTCACCATCAGACCCATTATTATTTTCAGGGTCTTTATCTTTGGTAATATCCATAAGGTCTTTGCCAAAGAATGCTTCTTGCATATAGAGGGGAAAACATTCGGATAATTTTGTCTTTGGTTTTCGTCTCTGTGGTTTTCTACGTGGCTTGTCATCTGCCATTCCCGTAATTACTGGATCAGATATTTTTTCAGGATCTCCTTCCTCCTCTTTATCCTTACGATTACCTCTTGCTCTGATATTGAATCCACCAATGCCAAGCTTTTGTAAATTACGTTGGCGTTTGCGTCTTAAAACTGGTATGCCATTTTCAGTCGTATAAATACTGAATCCTTCCGGTGGTGGTTGATCTCCACGTGGATTCCATACCATACCCTCTTTAAGTATCTCAGTAGGTTCATCTTTAACATCTACTAGATCCAACTTTCCATTATCCTCTAAGGAATTGTCCAAACTACCACCAGCTACAACAGATTCTATTGTGGCCATTATGTCCGCATCTTTATCTACCACGGGAATCATTTTTCTTCTTTTTTTCCTCGGTTGTTGATGTTCCGATGTTAAAGATTTAATGTGATTCATGCCAGTCTCGGATAAATATACACCATCTACTAAATACTGTTGAGAAGATGGTTTATATAATTCGGGACTTCGCACTATTGGTGGTGGCGAACATGAATATTTGTTTGGTTGGAGCTTAGATTGGTTACACAAAAGATGTGGCGGGAGTATGTCTCTCGGACGACATAGTATACAAATATATCCTTCCTCGGCACATTTTTCTGCATCTGCTTCCGATTTAATGGAATCACATGTACAATGTAACCATCTCTCACACTGAATGCACAGTATTATGAGATCTCCCTCGTTATAAGGTTCTTGACAAGATATGCATGCAATATGAGATGCGCATGGACCACATTGGGTGTAATTTTTTTGCCAGCTGCTGTTAAATCCTGGATCATTTGTACCACATGTTTGGCACTGTGCACACCATTTACATTTCCATGTTCCATCAGGCACATAATTTAATGCTGGAATCGTACAATAGATATGATAACTGATATCACAATCATCGCATAATATTAAACGACTTTCGTCATCTCTTTCGCCGCAACCTTCACATATTGTACAATCAAGGCACCGCCAACCTTTTTGCAATATTACTTTAGTAACTTTAACATTAGCACAGTAAGGATGATAACATTGTCCACATTGTGCACAAGCAATTAAACATCCTTCCTGATCAGTTCCTATCGCACCGCACATAACACAAATATCTTGAGTTAAAACAAATTTATCTTTTGCAGAGCATAATACTAATCTATTTTCTACACCTGGCTCATCTTCTTTTGAAAAAGAATCTGAACTTGGTCTCTGAAATAAGAAATGAAAAATTCACATGAGAACGAACGTATAAATCATTTTGTTATATACTTTAATATTTATTAAAAGAAAAAGAAAGAAAGAGATAAGTTTGTTTACCTGCAATCCTACTCCTGGTACTCCAAAAATACCTCTCATCTTGGCTTTGGGACCTCTTTTTCTACCAAATTCATTCATTTTCTGACGTTTTTGATAACCAAGTTTTCCTACACCTTTTGGTCGACCTATCAAGGCTCCTCCCAGACCTAATCTCTTTTTAGCAATTTTAGATGCACAAAAGGGTTTTCCTTTTCCAAGACCAATAGAAAATAATGCTTCTTCAGAACTCCCTTGATAATCGACCTCAGATGAATCACCATCCCCGTAAAAGAAGCTTTCTTGTGACCCGCTAAGACTAAAATCACCTGTATAATCATCAACATTGTCTTTTCTTTTTACAATAGCCACACTTTTACAATGAAGGCAAACATATTCGTAGTCAGGTTTAGTTTCCTTGCGTTGCTGATAAGTTGATGGGTCAGCCTCTGAATCACAGGTACCATGAACGAACTTTTTACACACACTGCACTGTACCATTTCTCTATATGCAGCTGCTCGATATGCTTTTCTGCAAAGTGGACAAAAGAAACCCTTGTTCCTTTGTTGGTAACACGAGTCACAAACAGTGTAGTGAGAATGCCAGCGTGACGATAGTCCTGCACCAGGCGTACGCGAGCCACAATCTGTACATACTCTACAACATTTACACTTCCACCCATATTTAGGTATTGATGTTACAATTGGCCGTAAACAACCAGGATGATACGCTTTCTCACATTTCTCGCAGAACATTATTTTTGAAACATCTTCAGGTTGACGACAAACCTGACATACACGGCATCCTATGCATTGCCAACCAGCACGTACTCCAGGCTGGAGGGCTAAACCAACACAACTACCATGATAATGTTGTCCACATATAGAGCACATTATTAGGTTAGAAACATCTCCCATTCCAAAGCAGTGCATACACGTGACATCACCGTTTACTAAAGTAAAACATTAAAATATTTCAATAACTATTAATATTAATTTAAAAATGTATAATCTCTCTCTATATGTATATATATATATATATATGTTAATTATTCAAAAACTTACACAACAACGGAACCTGACCCAAATGTTGACTACAAAAAAGTGATAATGTTTTTGTATCTTGGAAACAACTCGAAGCTGCAGCACATGGTAAATGAAAATAACGATTGCACGATGCCACCTGTTGAATCGAAGGAAATATATATTTATCTTATTGTTTTCTTTGAAATGTAAGAAGAAACATTGCCAAATACTTACTTTACAAGCTATTCCAGCTCCATAATGAGAACAATAAGCACAACGACGAGATGAAGCTTGCACTATTGCAGGACTAATAAGTTCAGTTGCAAGATCATGACTATTACTTGACCAGATGGCGCAAGATTGATGAACATAATAATGCCTTGTTGGTTCAAATAATATTCCTATCTCTGGCTCTTCCAAAAATCCAACTATAGTTAATTCTTCCACTGGTTCAGTGAAGTTAGTAAGACTAGTATTTCTGCACTTAGCCAAACTCTTTTGTCTACGACAAGTAACAGCACCTGGACCTACAGCACGGGGACTTTTATCACCAGCAGATACATCCATTAGTTGTTCAGTCGTTTCTTCCCGATTTATATTTTTTTCAGGAGTAAAACCTTCTGGACATAATAATCTTAATAATTCTCCTTGACCCAACTGACTTCGTTCGCCCAAATTGCATAGAGCACAAACTTTTCCTGGCCTAATGATATCATTTAAATCATTGTTAAAAATTTTAATCATTAATATTATTGTACTTACAAATTTACAAGTAAAATTACCATTGTTCTGGAAAGTATGGTGGTTCTTCTGGGGCAGGCATAGATCTTTCTGTATTTAATCCTTCTCCATCCGGTGTGTCTTCACTAATGCGAAGAGGACTTGGTGACTCAGAATGGGTATCATCATCTTTACTTTTTGTCCTACGTGGCACACCCCTTATATATCCTAGCCTAAAAAGCAAGATTTTTCATCATATATTAATTCAACTTATTAAAAACAATAATATTATTTCAAACGGAAAATCAAAAATACTAACCCTTTACCCCTCGTTGCACCTCTACCAAAAGATTTTCGAGTACCTCCGCCACGAGTTAAATTAAATGGACGTTCTTTTCTTGGTCTTCCAGGACCACGCCTTATACTTAGTGGTTTACCACCAGGCAATGGAAACTTTTGGTATCGCAGTGGGTCAGGAAATGCTTCTTCGGAATTGACTACAATGGAATATACTGTTTCTAACAAACACATAAAATACATGCAATAATATGATATAGAAAACAAGATTCAATTTTTTTGTTTTATTTTCTTTTGAATACTAACGGTTACTAAGGGAAGGAGTTGGACCCAGCAATTGATCTGAATTAGCTGGTGAAGAAGGAATTCCTGTTGTCTCTTCATCTTCATCTTCACCATCGGAGGCATCATCAAGCTCCATTTCCTCCTCTCCTTCCAAGCGCTCTTCATCGTCCATGACACCTTTACAGGAGTCAAAGTGCTACGAGTACCTAAAGAGTTTAAACATTAAAACTCTTCACTCATAAATAAAAATTACTAAAAATTTAATACCTTCACAAGAATAAAAATATGATATAAGTATCACGAAAGTATAACACTTGTTTTAAAACTACTATCATAATTATATCATCTCTACCTTTACAATATCCAACCAAATAATGTATCACCTAAATCGTGTAGTATAAAAAATCATATTAATAATAAAAATAACCTTAAAACTCTTTGGTTTACATAGACAAAAAGTTCTATCATATTGAAGTAAAATATAAAGTCTCTAAATTCTAATAACAATCAATAGACATAGAAATACATAAGCAAT
Organism: Mischocyttarus mexicanus; assembly: GCA_023678845.1. Classification (NCBI taxonomy): domain Eukaryota; kingdom Metazoa; phylum Arthropoda; class Insecta; order Hymenoptera; family Vespidae; genus Mischocyttarus; species Mischocyttarus mexicanus. The sequence continues at coordinate 1,177,681 of JACGTP010000031.1, read as the reverse complement.
AAGATTAATCTATAAAAAGAAAATAAACCAAACAACAACAACAAACTTTGAATCAGGTATAGACAGAAGAAACCAAAACCCTGAGTCATTTTGCTTCAAGCAAATTAATTTCTCCATGAAAATTCATTTTTTAAAGAATTGAAACATGATAAATAACGATACCTTGATAAATTCTAAATTGCTTAAGAGCAGATGCATATATATGTGCATATATACATGTGTGTGTATATGTATATATGTATATATAATACGTGTACATCTATCTATATATATATACGCGTACTTTGCGAACATATATATTCGTATTTTACGTGTTAATCATGATTTAAATATTTGCATAATAATCTTTTCGATCGTGGAGAAAATAAATTAAGAAATAAATTAATTAATGAAAAACTAAAAGGTAAAAAGTAGGAGAGTGAAAGAGAGAAAGAGAAATAAAAAGAAAGAAAGAAAGACTGAAAGAAATAAAAAGAGGAAGAGAAAAAGAGAGAAAGAGAGAGAAAGAAAGAGAAAGAGAGAGAAAGAGTGAGAGGGGGAAAAGAGATAGAGATAGACGAGGAGGTGAGTGAGAGAGAGGAGAGGAGAGGAGAGGAGAAGAGAGAGAGAGGCGCGAATGAAACGAAAGAATAATAGGATAAAATGAAAATATAAAACAGGCGCGACTTCGTGTTAACTCACATCCTTGGTTTCCCTGAACAATTTAGACCTCGGTCACGGAAGGATGGCGTGCCGCTCGGCAATCGGCGGTCATACCGCCAGTGGGGAAAAACCGAGACACTGCACCGCGTAAATCACAGTTATCATTGTAGAAAGTATCACAATAATATTAGGGTTAACGAAGAGAAGATGCCTAAAAACATGCCGGTAATCCAATTCGATTCGTTATTAATCGACACCTCATTAAATTTCCTCGCTAAGAAAACCAAGGATGATTTAGTTGGCACGGTCTGAACTACTATAGTACGCCATTGCTATTGCAGGGTTTGCAGGCTATAAACACACCACAGACGCTCGTATTCCAAATAAGCGTCACACATACCTTCCAGTTATTGTTCCCTTCTTCTCAGGTTCATGACGATTTTACATGTGGAATTGTACGGATCTTCATCTAAATACACACAATCAATGCAAGTAAACATCTTGTAGCAACAGAAAAAAATGTCAGAAGCTGCTCAAACGGAAGAATACACGACACACTCCGAAAGACTAAACCCACGGAGTCCGGATGTTCTAACGGAAATAGACTGTCCACCCGTTATAACCTGTGTTTAGTGGCGCCTTCTAGGTGGCACAAACTTGAAACGTACGTATTATATATATATAATATATATAATATATAATATATCTATCAGATATTATATATATGTATATCACTTTTCTAACGATATACGTAGGTCAATAATATTTTTTTTCTTCGTTTAATTTCATTTTATATAATACGTATTTAAGGGGTGAGGGATGAGGGAGGAAACACGTATGTATATAATCAGAGACTTGAAAAATCGGAAGCAATGTGTTATGAAAAAAATCAGGTAATTTTTAAACTTGTTACTCTCGCGTTACACATTTTTCTTTCTTTCTTTTCCTTTTTTTGTCTTTGAGCGACAATTATTGCATCTCATTATCGTCATATTATTATTATTATTATTAGTTTAGTTTTATTGATAAGTATAATATGAATTGTGCATATAGAATTTTCTTTATGTTTTATAATGCATTGGTAGTATGTCATTAGTTTGATATTTATTTTTTAGTAGATCTGACGATCGCATAATTTTGATTAAATAATTATACGTAATAATAATAATGATAATAATAATGATAAAATAATACAAAGGTCGAATATAACAAACGCAATTTAATTTTGTAATAATAATAATATTTTAATTTTATTCTTAACGTATCACCAATATATATTTCTAATTTTACAAATTAATAAAAATTGAAAACGCTTTGGGGAAAAAAAACGCACAAATAAAAAAACAAAAAAGAAAATGGCGTGTGTCTCACTCTTACGAATTTCACAGTTTTTCTAAATCCCTTTTTGCAAGTCTCTCATTAAATTTTTTTACCGACATTATTTTTATCTCACACTTTTTAAGTTTAACTTTTGCCATAAGTCAGTCGTGTCGTTAGTATTATTTTTGTATTTATCTGCATCATCACACTCTCGTCGTGTTTATTTCTTTTTCTTTCTCTCTCTTTTTCTTTTTTGAATTCTCTCCTTTTCATTTCTCTCGAACTTTTTTACGCTAATATGCGAAAAAATATTAACGAAAATAATAATTCAAATATAAATTTGGCGTAGAAGGGAGATTGAAATAAACAAAAACAAGGAAGAAGAAACCAATAAGATAGAGGAATAAAACCTTCTCTCAAAAGTTTAAAAATTCTTCCTCATAAATAATCTTTGGCGTGTTTACGAAGACATTAAAATTACGTTTATACATCATCTTTAATCTTATCCTAAGAGAAACGAATTAGGCCATTTCATATCCCAACGAAATTCATTGAAGGAAAAAAAAACAATAATAATATATAATTTGTTATAATATAATATAGTATAATGTAAAATAAAATAAAATACAAATAAAAATATAAGTAAAAGTAAAAGTAAAAGAAAATAAAAAAAAAATTACAAATAAATTAAATTAAAACTTAGACGAACGGTAGAGGTAAACTAAGGTTTTTACGTTTAAGATTTCCAATATAATTTATTATACTTTGTACGTTTTATGTACAAGGCTCCAGGTTTTTTGTCGGTTTTTATGTTTTCTTTTTATTTTTCTTCTTCTGCTTTTCTCTATCTATCTAATCTATCTATCTTTTTTTTTCTCTCTCTCTCTTTTCTTTCTGTGTTTTTTATTCTCTAATGCCAAACACCCGATACACTATACTTGTATAATACAATATTTGTTTGCCATAGTACATAAAATAATTAGTGACTCTTTTTATTTTCTCTCTCTCTCTCTTTCTCTCTTTCTTTCTCTCTCATTCTCATACTTTCTATATTGAAATAATAAAATTGACAATAAATAAAAAGAAGAATAAAGAAGAAGAAAAAAAAGAAAAGAGGAAAGTAAGGAAGAAAAGAAGAGAATTTGGAAAGGTGAACGAAGAAGGAAAATACGATAGAAAGATAGAAATGAAAAAAATTGTTTTAAAAGAAAAGGATTATCTAACGGTGTTACTTTTTTCAACAACTAAAGATTTCTCTTTCTAATGCATAATAATAAGAGATATTTTAATCACGAATTTAGTTTATAAACATCGATGCTAAATGTGCAATCTTCAATAAACAAAGATTGACAATAGCATCGATCGGTTTTTTTTATAAACACCGTTTTTAATTCATGTTCTTTGTGGTATTTTGTTTATTATATTTACCCTCGTCTCGAAAGTTTCTTACTTCTTTTTTTAATTATTGTTATTATTATTATTATTATTATTATCATCATCATTATCATCATAGTTTTACATACACAAAATTTTCTTTAGAATTTTGTTAAATATCATTTTATCGAGTAATATTATTGGGTAAAATTTCATATTATTTTACTAAATAATGTTTGTTACACGGTAAAATAAATATAAAATAGCAATCATTGTGAATGTAAAGTTTAATAAAAAGAAAGAAACTTTCGGAGACGATTTTCTTTTTAAAAAAAATTATATTTTTAATATATACAGCGTAATCTTCAGTTATTCGAATAAATTAATTCTATTATTTGAATTTTGTTGAAATAATTCGAACGATTGTGTCTTCCTTATTAAATTCGAATACTGGAGATTCTACTGTGTAAAGAACAAATGATACGTCCGTCGTTTTAAAAGTATAAAGACCGATGAAAAAATCTAAAATTCTCGAAAGAATTATAATAATAAATCACAATCACAATCATAATAATAATAATAATAAAAATAATACTATTACTACTAAAAGCGAGTTAAAAGTAAGGAAACAAAAAAAAAAAAGAAAATAATGGGAGAAGAATAAGAGAACAAGTTTTAGCACCAAGAAAATAATTTTGGAGAATGATTTAGATAAAAAACAAAAGAAAAAATTAATCATTCTTTGTGCTTTGAAAAAAAAAAAAATCAAAAAACAAATACAATTAAAATAAAAACGAAGAAAAAGTATTCAATCGTAAAAAAATCAGTATTTTTAGTTGGATCGAATTTTGTTTGTTTGTAAAAAAGTTCTCATCATCTCGTCATCATTATCGTTATCATCATCATCATCATCATCATCCATCATTCGTGAATAATAATACGAATAAAATCATCTTCGATTTTTAAACTTAATCCCATTTTTCAAATCACATATTTAGTTTCTCGATAAATTCGTCCTTCCTAACTTTACTAGCGGTAAAACTTTGTCGTCTTCTTATATACAATTAATTATATATGAGCAGCCTTCGTTTCTTCTTCACAATAGATTATCTTTTTTTTTTTTTTTTAAAAAGCAATCTCATTTAGATCAAAGAGATCACGAAGTTCATGTTCGATCATATTCATTTATCATCATTTTTATCATCATTATCCTTTATCATCATCATCATACAAGTTTTATTGAATTATATTGCTCTCCTACGATCATCGAATACATAAAACGATTGATCGATAAATTATTATTATTATTATTATTATTATTATTTTTCATTTATTTATTTTTTTCTTTTTTCGTTTGGTTTACTCGACATTCCCCATTTTTTTTAGACTAAAAGATTTTCTTTTTTTTTTTCACTACGATCACATTGTGGTGATCGATACTAAAAAGGGTTGTTCACATATGTCCTGTATTGATAGAGAGAGAATTATTAGGACACTCTACTACTTTTAAATAATGATTATTAAAAGTATTAATACTTTGCTGTCCGATCAGATTTTTATTTAACAAAAAATCTTTGATAAATATATATATTTATATATATAAATGTTAATTAAGGTGGAGAATTAAAAAATGCTGTGAACGAACGATAAATTAAATTCGAAGGTAATCTCTCATTGATAAGGAATTAGAAAAAAGAAAATTCATTCAAAGTAAAACTAAGTAATTATACGAATCTTATTAAACTTATTAAAAAAAAAAAAAAAAAAGCAAAAAATACTTTTATTTTATAAATGCGAGAAGATACTGAAGTTGAAAATGACACGTCGGACCGCAAAGGATTAAGTATTTTCTTTTTATCAAAAAATAAAATATATATAAATATATATTTGTGTGTGTATGAGTGTATGTGTTTGTAAGAGAGTATACGTAATTTTACATATACACATGTGTTTAAATTCGATCGACAATCAAAAATGAAGTGTCGGCACGGATAATAGCACTATGTGTGTGTGTCTTATGTTTTTGTAAATAGCACGAGTAATGTTCAGTTTTCTAATCGGACATACAAATAAATAAATAAATGAATGAATGAATGAATGAATGAATGAATAAACGAACGGAATTATTCTTGCTGCCAACGAATCAAATTACCCCATATAATATGCTAAGACCCTGACTACTACACGTTCAAAACTTATCGTTAGCTTGACGGCTAATCGAATGGAACGAAAAGAGAAGGAAATCAGCAAAAAAATTAAAAAAGAAAAACGAAAAGAAAGAAGGAAAGAAAGAAAGAAACAAATCAAAAGAAAATGGAAACAAGATTTTTACAAAAGACCACCCTTGCGTCCAAAGAAAAGTGAACTGATGGAACCTAAAGCGGTTTGAGTAATGGACTCTCTGGTAACTGGTATTGCAATATTAGCAGGTGCCATAACTTTTCCTAAATCTGATCTAGTTGGTTTACTACTACCACCATCGCTATCACGTTTATCTTGAGTACCAAACGCACATCCTAAGATAAACGATCTTATTGGCGAATCTAAACTAGAATTAGCAGAGGACACAACAGAAGAAGAAGCACCATCGTTGTCGTCATCGTCAATCTTATTTCGTCTATTTTCGTCATTCATCATATGACGTTCCGAAGTTGGTTTAGATCTAAATTCAGATGAAACCGAGGATGATGATGATGACGATGAGGACAATCTTTCCTGACTGACGCTAGATGGCATGGATGATTTTAGGAAAGTCAGTTGTGCCATTGGACTTTTCATTGAACGTCGCGAATATAAAGCACCTTGCAGTGCCAAAGGTGATATCGATGAGCCAACAGTTGTTGACATGATAGCATCGATACCTATTCTTTCAAGTTTCTCGACCAATCGTATACCAGAAAGTGCTTTTTTCTCGGACCTCGAAAGCGACGGTTTAGATCTCGTTCTTTTGTTCGATTGCGATTGGGACGATGATTCGGTACTGAATGTACGTTTCAATAATTCTGCTCCACTGCTTAACAGGCTGAAAGATAATGACGTATTTTCTTGTTGCGATGTTGCAGTAGGTGGTGGCGGTGACGTAGATCTCGTTGCTGGTGGACTAGCATCTGGACTGTTACAAGGTGTTGCCGTTGGTATGAAGTTTCTTTCACCGTTAGGTGTCGCACCACAGGAAGTACCTACGCAGGAAGGTGTCACAGCCTTGATTCCTCTTTCATTGAGCATCTTAGCCAAACCGAGAGTTGTCGAGAAAGTCGAGGTAGAGTTACTCCTACTACGTGTACGAGGACTATTCTTTCCAGAATTTCCAGCGCTACTTGGTGCAGTTGCGACTCTGCTACCCACGATACTTGGCGTTACGCTGGTATTATGTTCGTCCGGATGAAGTACCGTGCTATTCGTAAAAGTATACACCGAGCCTGTATCTTGGAAGAGTTTACCAGGATTCGCGTACTCCTCGTCTTCTTCCAAATCCGATAAAGTAAAGGTCAATAAACCGATATCTTCAAGGGCACGTCCGCCGCGTGTTCTAACACCCGGCCTATCTTCCAATAATCCACCTAAAGTAGGCGTAGCCAATCGCGACCAATGATGTAACGTTTGTGAACCCTCCATTGGTTTGACTATCTGTAATTTTTCTGGAACTCTCCATGCATTTCCGGCATTGGCACTGAAACCGCTTAGATTACCACTGCTACCAGTTGACATTATACTGTCAGGTGTTCGACAACCAAACGGTAAAAAGTTCGGCGGTGAATGTGCGATACCGCCATCGTAATCATAATTATATCCAGCACCAGTACTCAAACATGCTCGTCTCGTCAACACTTCTGCAGGTGTCAACCGACGTAAAGCTGCTTCCAAATCGGCTGCACCAGGTGCACCAGGTACTCCAATTCTCTGTGGTCCTCTGTTATAAAGAACAAACATAATAAACACTTATTAGATATTAGTTTCTTTTAGACTGTCTCTCTTTCTTCGTACGTTATTTGTTATGGATACATACGGGTAATCTTCAAACTCAGTGAAAAGGGAACCTTCGCTCTCGCTGTGACCAGTTGAATCAAAGCTTGGAAAACCAAATGATACATTAGATTTAACTTGAGTACAACTCATACGTGGACCCATTGAACCACTCGATAATGTTGATGTTGTCATAGAACCTATACGAGGAAATTGATTCATATCTGCACTAGAGTACGATGCTCGCGAAGCACAACGGACAGTTTCGAATACTTTCTTATAGTTTGGCCTAAATCAAATGGAAAAACACACATATTGTCATCTTTAATAATATATATACACACGTATATGAAAGTGTATTTAAAGAAAAGATGACATTTAACTTACGTTCGATCGGTGATAATGCCAGAATCAAGGCTCAGTTCCGAATATAGGGAAGATTCCAATTCCGAAGCTATCGAGTCCGGTTGTGGTGCAGCACCCAATGAAGGAAACAGCGATCCACCTCTTACGGTCGGCATTCCACGTTTTCTTTGTTTACGCAACTGTTCTTGCGTTTCAGATAGCAGATTAACAACCTAAAATGTCGAAAGAAAAATAACCCGTGAAGTTTGATACAATTTTGAATCCCTTTTTTTCTCCAAGTACCATCATTGTGTAGATACTCGAATGTTTAAGCGTTGACAACATGTCTCGGATCTCGAATAAAATATGCAAAACATTCGGATTCGATTGGAACAACACATTATTTTAGGTACCATTAGTTTATCAAATAGTTAAAAGAAAACAACGAATGTATAAATTACGAATAATATACCTCAGCATATCGTTCTTTGAATTCCGCAAGTTCACTAGCAAGGGTGTTCTGATTATCTCTGGTAATGACTAGAGTCGCACCGACCTCATCATGCTCGGCCAAGAGTTGAGCCAATCTGAGCTCAGTTTCAGCTAATTTAGCAGTCAGGCTAATTATTTGTTCATGCTGTAATCTATTTTCTTCTTTTTGTCGACCAAGCTCATCTGCCATACCGTCAACCTCCATATTGGCATTAGCTGTTTTAAAATATTATAATATACGATCATTTTATTTACAATATTTTCTAAATTAAACATTATATAAAGATGTTTAATTAAATAATAATAATAATAATAATGAGGAAAACTAACCGAGTTGGGAAGCAATGTCCCTCACAAGACGTGCCTCCTGTTCTTCGGTATCGTTGGTCTCGTGTATCAATATAGAAAATTCATTACGTAATTGTTTGTTCTCATCTTCCAGGGTACTTATCTTCCTTTGCATCATATCCAAATTGATACCACGTAACCCAGTAGGTGTACCACTTTCTGAGCTCGATTCGTCGACATCGTTTGTAAGTATTTGAATAAGTTCGGTTTTCTTGTATAATTCATGATTCAACTGTGTGATCTTTTCGTTAGCCTCTTTCAAATCAGATTCTAGGGCGTTAACAGTACTCTCAAGTTTTTGATTGTGCGTCAGTAATTCCTTACCAATGCGTGCCGTCAATTCCAAATCTTTTTCTTTCTATATGAACATGATGATAGTAAACAATAATATATACAAGGTACTTTTATTTGATTGTGATCAATTAGCTGTGATTGACGAGTATACTCGTCATCTAATATCTTTTCTATTAAAATTGTATTTATGTGACACAATTTAGGTAAACGTCATTCAAAGAGAGATCATTACTGATTAAATCATAAATGGTATATTTTGTTTTTTTTTTTCGTATGACGAGTATTACTCGTACAATCACAGTTAATTTGGTTAATATAGTTGAAACTATTGTTCATTTTTTTTTATCTTACTTCTTCCAGAAGCCTTGTAACTGCCTCAATGTCATTATAGGTCTTGGTCATTTGGCTCACACGGTCGCTGCATAGAACTAAAACAAATAATACTTTCATTAGGTTTGATACACTTTTTTTACCTATCACACACCACGTGTTGTTTTATTGTATAAAAGTAAAAAAAGAAAAAAAAAAATACAACATATAACGAAGAGAAGTTTGCAGAAAAAAAGTAAATCAATTTTGGATATGTCAAAAAATGCGAAGAGGCTGTAACAAAAATGACGTGCAACGGAATGTGTGTAACATCTACTTGTGTGTTTTAAATCTCGCCGATTTTGCTTGGATAATTAAAAAGAAAAAAGAAAAAAAAAAAAACTAAATCATTTCTTTACTGGATAGTTTTTCTTTCGACATACAAAAAATAAAACACTCCTACGCGTTGGATTTTTCTTTTGCAGAATGAATGCACTTTTTTACATAATAAACATAAGACACACGTTATTATATCGATAATATTTCTTCTCGTTCATCGCATGTCAGACTCAAAGCAAAAAAGGAAAAAAAGAAAAACCGATTATATATAAACTATTAATATATCGAGTATAAAGCAACGGGTCATCGAGCAATTTATAATTAATCAACCTTTTTTTTCACCATATAAAAAAATTATCAAACTTTCTTATATATATATATATATCTGAATGAAGATTTATATTCTTAAAAAATTGTGTTAATTGTTTCAAATAAAATTCTATTCGAATTGTCTTGAAAATTAATAATACCTTGATTATCCTCGTTATTGCTAGTAGAAGATGATCTTCTATTTCGCATAGTAAATACACCTAACGTACGCGACAACATGTCTCAAAAATTGAAATCGTTGATCAAAACAAACTTTTAGATCCTCACAACTGGACGACTGTCATCCGAAGAACGGTCACTCCTTTATCCAATATTTACATTTTCTTGTGAAAACAGTCGATCGGGAAGAAAGTACACTTCGAAAAATCACTCAATTAACAAATAGGCAAAGACAAACAGACAGACAGACGGACAGAAGGATTGGATCTTTCGATCGTTCATAGATCTTGGACTCTTGTTGATAACTGAACGAACGAACCTACACCCCGACAACACACTGAGTTAGGTGTTCGTCGTGTTCCTTTCTCAAAAGAAAATTTGAAACTTGTAGGACGGATAGCGTGTAAGTATAGTAATCCTAACTGGACGAAATGTGAGTAGAGTAAGAAAAGTTGGGACGCGCTTGGGTGAACGCACGAAACGAGAACCCTCCCTCTTTCCCGCCGATCTTCTTCTTCTTTTCCACCGTTAAGGTGTTGCAGATTTGTGTGTTCCTTCTTTCCTAAGTGGAAGTCTACTAGTATAATATCCACTACCGGCATCATCTGAATAACTCCTCTCTTGCATCTTATCGATCCGAGGGAAACTGTAAGCCGGCATCGGCGCAGACGCATCTTCTACATAGGCGTCATAGTAACCGGGAGAATGTATCGCACGTGTTGAAGAGAATTGTACGAGCGAGCGCATAGTATCGTCATTTTAAACACGTGTGTTGTCTCTTTCTCTCTCTCTCTCTCTCTGTGTGTGTGGGCGTACGTGTGTATGTTTATATCAGTTTCTATATTTTGTAGGACCACTCGTTCCCACTCTACCCCACTGAACGTTGGTATCATTTATAAACGATATTTTTATAGGCCTAAATAAATAATTATAATTTTCAAGATAGCATTGAAAACTAGCCTATTTTTTATCAAATTTATTACTATTATTATTATAGTTGTGTTATAGTATTTCCTCAGGCATAGGAGGTATTTTTGTTTCTTCCATTTTACCTGAACAAACCAGTATGACCGGTGGAAGGTGATCAGGAACATATCTATGATGCATGGTCGACGAACTTCGTCATAATTTTTTGATGAAAGTAAACTAATCACGATTCTCCTTGACATTTTTTTTTCTTCTATCAGATATTCGAAATGAATTTTTGTTATTTTCTTTATTCTCCATATTCGGAATAAATTTGATCGAATTGTTTCTTAATCCATAGCAATTAGTTATTATTTTGTTATTATTTGTGAAATAATTACAATTATGTTCGATTTATGGTCGTTCTGTAACGCGACAAGATGTCAAACTATCACAGAGACATTTAAAACCGGTTAAGTTGTTGTCCTTTCTCATTTTATTTAACAGAACCAGTTTCGATGTACAGCTAATCTAATAGGATTGGAATCCGTGCGAATATTCCAAGTAAGGGCGGTAGAGGAGAATGATTCATACTTCAAACGTTCATTATTCTTCTCTTAACTATGATCGCGAAAATAATCTCAAAGAACAATGCACGGGGGAGTTGTTAAGTTGTCCGTCGATGTTTAACACACCGATATGATCATGAAAAAACCGATTATATTTTTCTTTTTCTTTTTTATTTTTTAAAATTTTACTAAAAAATATCGTATGACGTATTTTCCCTATTAAACATTATTTACTTATCGTATGAATAAAATTGCATAAGTTATCGCATGCCTTTTATTTGTATTTTTATCTTTCGTATATGTAAGAACATTTACCCAATAAAACTTTAACGACGTTATATAATAATAATAATATTTTTTTTCTTCTTCCAACAACTTTAATGTAAATATAATTATTCATTAAAAATAACCAAGGAAATCTTTATCGTATGTGTAATAAATATTTATACGCATGTGTGTGTTGGTAATTGTAAAAATATTTAGACAAATTTAAAAAAAAAGAATTCCTTCAAATTTCATATTATATGAAAATAATAATAATAATAATAATAATTTGTAACATAAAATATAAGAATTTTCTTTAACTTACACCACCATTGTCATTTAATTACCTATACACACACACACACACACACAC
>JACGTP010000031.1:1110437-1162634 GCA_023678845.1 Mischocyttarus mexicanus | reverse complement strand
AAGGAAGAGGTAAAGCGAAATATCTTCTTGAAAAAAAAAAAGAAATGTGTAAAATCTAATACACGAATTTATTCCCAATGAAATTATTTAAATATCTTCTTGAAAAAAAAAAAAGAAAATAATAAAAAATAGTTGTAACATTGTAATTGATTATTCATTACTTCTTCGTATTATCCATTCGTATCTTATATTTTTTGCTTGTTTTATTTTTCTTTTTATGAACTTCTGAAAAAAGTAAATTTGTACATCGATGCAAATCTCGAGTTAGTTCGTAACGTACAATAAGAATAAGGAAAATATCTGTGGTTAAGTTGTATCGCGTGAGTATGACAAGAGAGAAGAATAAAAAAAGAAAAAGGAGAGAAACAACAATCAAGGACACACTGACACGTTTTACTATACTCTATACACAACACCTGTGATCAAAGTTAATTTATCGTTATCTTCTTGGTAAGTCTCTCAAACAAGTATTGGTTTTGGACACTATGCAAATAAGATTTAAACAGGACGAATGAATCAAACTTGATTACGTATTCCTTGCAAATACTAGTTAAACCATCATCATCGTCATCATCTCTATCTTCTCATCACGTATTTTTGCACATTTTCGAAAGGCATAAAAAAAAGAAACTCTCTTTGATTTATAAGAAAAAAAAAGAACATGCAACTATTTATAAAAGCTTATAAATCATGCGTCAAGTCAAGAAGGATTTTCAAGAAATAATAAAAAAGGAAGAAGAAGAAGAAGAAGAAAACTCGTCTCGTCAACGTCGAAGAAAAATATCAGCAAATTCACCGACTGGGGAGATTCAGGTCTTCATTATTTATTTTTCTTTCCTTTGAATCATATTTTTCTTTTTTGGATAAAATAAAAAGAATGTCTACAGGGCTAATCATTTAATTATACTACTTTAACAAATGTATCCATCGTAATACAGATGGAGATATTCAATCTAAAAATTGATATTCAGTACAATTTCCATATAGTAAACCTTTCATTCATGCTAATGCTGAAATTAATGTAATTTTCAAAGTAGACAAAAATATATATATTGCACCAGAGTGTTTAAAAAAGCTACCAAAATGTGTATTTAAAAAGAATAATTTCCAATGAGGCCATGTTTTAAATTCCATTCGAAATAATAAAACTTAAGGCTTTTAAAACATTTAGTTTTTAAATTCTTATTAAAATGGAAATATTTGTAATGAAAATACAGTTAGATGATTAACCCTATTATATCGGGTTGGTGGAGAAAGAAATGTCGGATTTTTTCCATTGAATTGTGGCTAAAAATTCGACATTTTTTTTCCACCAACCCAATATATATGTATAATTGGATGATAGAAGAGTTATGTGCTTGTTTTGATAGGATAATAGTACTGACAGGATATGCAAGTGCAGGGTGTGTCGGTTGGCGAACCAAGAAGAAACAATGGCGTCCCTTCGACACAACTTTTGCAGTCCCAGCAGGGCGCGCTGATTCTAGTCGTAGGCACGTCGTTAGGTACTGAACCAGTTTGCGAGTAGTATGTTTCCAAACGAAGAACTCTAGCCACTTCGTTTTCATAGTTCTCCGAAGTTGAATCAAACTCGGATGACACTGAGGATGTTGAAGGTCTGATGTCCTCGTCGTATTCGTAAGGATCATCATCCTGAGATTCTTCTTCCACCTGTTGTTGTTGTTGTTGAGATTGATATTCCTGCTGTTGATAATACTGATGATGATAATGATGATGATGATGATGATGATGTTGATGACGAGGAAGATTCGAAGAGGTTGCTGCCTCTTCGATTTCCTCCAGCCTGGCACTCCAGATTTGCTTTTCTGATTCTTCGTTCTCCAGGGTACACCAAAAGAGGTCCTACGCGGACCAACTCCAACACCAAAAACTACCCATACCCAATTTCATTACCCAATTCCACCACCCCGTATATTAATTACGCTAATATCTAACACCCTTATCATTTAAAGGTCTTATTTTTTTTTTACATTTACTTATACAGTTATCAACTATAATTAACTGTATTGTAAATGTGTATTTTAATTGAATTGTATTATTGTACCTAATAGTTCTTTTTTTTAACATATGTTTATTATTTAGTGAACATTATTTGGTCAACTACTTGGAGCAACCTTATCCATATCGATCAAATTATTTATTAAATATATGTTACGGGGGGTTAATATCAATATTTAAATATATATTTAATATTATCTTTTCCAATCGTTGAACAATTTGGTAAATAATAATGGTCGTTTGATTAGTTGGTTGTTCGAAGTAACGAGCATATAAAAGAACATTATAAATAATCATAAATGTAACAAAATATATGCGTGCTGCATCGGTTTGTAAACTTAACCGAGTTAATATTTACGATACAGATATTAGTGTTTATTATTCTATGGATCATGAAAATATTGTTACGAGTATATTCCACGATCCGATATGACGATATTGAATTTCAATATTCGAACATTTTTCTCTCTCTCTCTCTCTCTCTTTCCTATATCTTTAAATAAAGCTTTTAATTCATTTTTAATCTACCTTTTTCTTATTTTCTTTCCTTCTTTTCGTTTTAATTAATTTCAATAATCTAAACGTCTCGAGAGGTAATACGAACTGACCCTAATTTCACGTGATTACAGATTCAAATTACTTTTACTTCCGTGTTGAGTGATATACGAACACGATACCATATAAAACTATATGCATATACTTCTTGGACGATCGATATCCTATGTAATGTAAGAACTGATGCAATTTATTCATAAAATTAACAGTTTTCGATCACCGATGATAGATTAGATTAAACGAGAAATAAAAACGTGGTTTTCTTTAAACGATCTTTTTAATTACATTGATGATTTTCTTTCTTTTTCGATTGAATCAAATCTAAAGGATCAATTTAACAAACTCGTTTAAAACTATTATCATTAAATATGAAATTGATCCAAGTTTAAAGAAGAAAAAAATGTGATCAAATTAAATGCATTTATGACGACCTTGTAATTATAAAGACAAATATTTACAAACGAAAATAAAACATGAAATCGATATACTATTCAATTAATTAATTAATAAAAATATGTGAATTTGTATTATTTGAAGAATAAAAAAATTAATGTGTTATAAAATTAAATATAATAATTTATAATCATACAATTTTGTTTTTTTTTATTATTATATAAAAAATCTCACGAGATCATTGACCTATATATATATATATTTATATTTGTATATTATTTAAAAAAAAAAATCCTTCAGTATTTTTTTCTTCTTCTTTTGATAAGATTATCCCGAAAGAAAACAAAGGTGCAGACGATACAGGTAATTATTGATTTTCTTCTAGGGGATAGGTGGTAGCTCGGAGTCTTGCATAAGATTTTGCACCAACCAAACTGATAGTATGAAATCCATGAAGCCTTTCGTATTTAAATAGGTATGGTATTAATACATTGAAGAGAATCAGACCGATTAAAAATCGGTTTCTTCTTACACGCGAAGTAACTACACTACGTATATAAACATACATATACACGTAAAAATATGCATATGTATATGCATAGATATACGTATATAAACATGAATGATATTTCACTATTATCTTGTAAACTTTTTTACGTATGCATATAGTATCTCTGTTAGACTACATAATAATGTAATATATATTTATATTAACAGACAGAAAAGAAAGATAGGGGTTAAGTGTAACGATCTTGGATCCCGCATGAATAAAACAATTAAAAAACAAAAAGACAAATTATAACTTAGCCTTGTTCGTAGACTTTCAAAACAGATCGTTCGTGCACATACATTTGTAAGTTTTAAATGTATAACACTTACAAAATATATACCATACTTTAAATAATACTCTCGGGCAAAACAATGTGCAGCAGCAGCAGCAACGATGTCAAGGATCGTCAAGGATCGTCAAGGATCGTCAAGAAACGTTTTTGTCTTATTGTAATACCCACGGTCAAGAACTTCACTAAATTCTGCATTTCTCATTATTTCTTTTTATGTTCGATTGATTCTACTTTTGTCCATTTTTTTTCTTTCTAATCTCGTTTGTGAAAATTCGTTGACTCTACTATTGGACATATTGAATAAATAATCGATCGTATAAACCTTACAATTATTATTTGAAAATTATGAACATTTATTACGATAATGCAATTATTTTTCTTTTTTCTTTGACCTTGAATTATCATCGTTCTGTTCTTTATTCTCTATCATTTTAATTAGTTGTGTAAAAAAAAAAATATATATATATATATAAAATAAAAGATAAACAGTAATATATTATAATATTCTTATCGTCATACGCTACAAATACACTCGTAATGACTCATACAAAAAAAAAGAAAGAAGATGTAACGCGCATCATAATCGTTAAATGACGCTGTTAATATCTCAGCTCTGGTATCATCATCTTCGTTGATACGAATAAATTATAATTAATGAAGATATTAAATGCGTTTACGAAAAAAAAAAAACGCGCCAAAAGAAATACGAAGATAATAGTAATTATCTGATAATAAGTTACAAGTATGATACGCGCGCGTATATTTGGAAACAGGGGATGAAAATTATAAATCTCGTGGATGTATTATGTAATTACATGGGGGGTAAAATTATTTTAAAAGAAAATTCTATTGAGAGAGATCCGACCAATCGGTGTCGATCTTAAACTAACCACCACCGACCAATCACAGATGATCAAAATTATTGTGAGCCGGTGCAACACGCATCACGCATATATAAATATTTTAGCTTATACATATATATTTAATATTAAAAAAAAAGAAAGAAAAAGAATGATTTAAAAAATTTATTTATTATATTTACCATTCAATAACGAACTATCGTTCAAAAAGCGATCCTTAATCGCATGTGTTAATATTAACCTTCCAAAATATTGCACCGAAGATTAAGAGTAGATATTCTTGGAAACACTGCAATAACCTTCAAAACTAATATCTCAATGGCCTTTTTTGGCAATGATATTTCTCCTGTTTACAGTTTACCAAAAACTATACTTTTTTATTTCAATAAAATACGATTTCTTTTCTAACTGGAAAAGATCACTGCGCTGCTCACCGGAAGAGAACATAAGAACGTAATTCGAAACGTTCCACGACTGGATCAATCCGCCATGTTGCCTTTCAATCTATTCCTCCTTTGCGTATTTCCCTAAAGTTGCACCTTTTTTGCAGCAGATGTCGTTACTTTCTAAGCCGATAGTTTACCGACCGAACTAAAACATCCCTTACTGTTATTTATTTTTCTCTTCGTTCTTTTCTTAAACCTCCCTCCTTCCCACCGTTCGATAGTTTATTTTTCTTGCGGAATTTTATTTTACGCTTCTTTACGTTTGATAAAGAAAAAAGAAAACAGAAAGAGAGAAAAATTTATTTTAAATGTACGTTCACGTTCCTCGTTGAGCGGAAGTGGTGTTTATATATTATAAAAATAAATTGATAATTTTTGTTTGTTCATTCTCTCTCTTAAAAGGGCGTTCACAGGTTGATCTTAAAGGGTTTAAAGGGAATATAAAACTTTATGATGACCTATCGCACGTATGCCATCCACCCACCTACCCCAACCAACCAACCACGACACATTGATCCATTTAACGTTAGTTTTCCTGACATTTGTATGAATGAATTCCACATAAAAATAGATCGGTTAATGTTATACCAACCAGCCGATAATACTTTCAATTCGTGCCAGTTATTTTCGTACTGAAAAAGAATTAATTTGTTTTTTATTCCTCTTTTATATTTCTTCTAGTGTAACTATAAATATTATCGGCGTTTATATACTCTTGGCGTGAGTTTAAATTTAGATCTTTTGTAACAAAGATAGTGCACGAACAATCCTGATGTTTATTATAAAATAAAATATATTAATCATTTTATTTATATACAAATTATTTAACGATATTGATTTTGAAACACGAACAAAATATTAACATTTTGGCGAGGTAAGAAAGAATTTGTATTTCTATTTTGGAACGAATCAGTTCGTTGACCCTTCAAGATTCTAGTTTTAACAAAATATTATGATTATTATGTCTATGTATTATTTCTTCCAAGTCGACACAGATAAAACTTTACATAGCAATCGATATCGAACATGTAAACGTTTAAGAACGTTCATGACACGTGTTTACTGATATAAAATATTCGAGACGTGCGCTTCTCACAATCATTATTTAGAGAAAATATGTGTGTGTGTGTGAAATTTCTTTCTTTCCTTGTAACGTTGAGAATAAATTTTTTATGTAAGAAATACAATAACGAATAAATATATTTTACGTACAGAAATAATTATCCACAGATATCGAAGAAGAAAAATTAATGACAACTATTAAAAGCTTGTGTGTGAAAATTACGATCTCAATTAAAAGATAATAATCTACGTTGGTTGAATTAACGAAGTGAAGAAGAAGAAGAAGAACGTGCTTGGGGGATCCGCACGAGTTCGTATAAATTGTAATCGTATAAAAAATAATTACGGGAAATTCTTTTTAAAGAGAATGAAAGAAAGAAAGACAAGATAAGAAAAATAAGGGAAAGAAAAATTGAGTACTTCGAAGAGGATCTGAAGAAAAAATTTCTCAAGCTTACATATAGAAACCGTAGGATTGAATAAGGCAATGGGAATAATAAACAACGGTAGTTTCGTTGATTATTATGAGAAATACAGTTGCAATTTTTTTTCTTCTCTACGACAAAATATATACTCGTACAAGAAAAAAAACCTGACGATTCTAAAGAATTGTAAATCTTTGAGATGTAAACTTCCCAAGAAGATTTTATTTACTTAAGTTCATTTGAGCGAATGATGAAAGAAGATTTATGAGAGAAAAGCATCCCTTTTTAAATTCTGGAATGAAATGAATCATCCACCATCTTGGGACTAAAACACAATTTAAAAAATATTCGATCGAGGAGAAAAATACTTTGAATAATCAGATTTTCGATGGTAATTTATCGAGTTTCTAATATCGACAATGAAGATATATTCGTGTTCAAGGTCGAACGATAACAAAAAAGAAAATCAGTAGAATTATCGTGAATATTTTTACGATAAGCTTGAACAACAACACATACATACATACATACGAACGTACGAAAAAATTTAATATGAAATTTTGGCAGAGTGTCTACACAAAAAGAAACAAGGATATGTGATTACTTATTATTAGAATATTCTTCAATGTCACACAACGGAGTCGCATTATGAATAATAGTCGGAAATCATAAACGAGTGAACAGAAATATTACGAATACTGTAATTTGTTATTCGTATAAAACAACGTTATTGCAAATTTTTCCATTAAAACGAACTTTTTAAAAGTTCTGACGACACCAGCTGAAAAAGTGTGTTCGTAACACGTGAAATTAATATGTGCATAAGTGTGCGTGCGTGTGTGTGTATAAAAAAAAAATTCGTAAAGTTTAAGGAAAGAATTGAGACAGACAGACAGATAAACAGACAGACATACACGTTGCTTCGTCACTCAGCGAGACGCAGTGCAAGTTACAATTACACGGTTAGCTGAGCACAGATTACACCTACATAATCGTAGAGAAAATCGAAAACATCTATTACAACTGTTACAAATCCCTCTTCTCTCTCCAACCTGTCTCTTTCTCTATTATTTATCTAGCTATTATTATATTTCATTGACGTCTCTCGTTCATTCATTCGGTAAATAAACAAGTTAGTTAAATCAATCTAACATCAATGGAGAGATAAAATTTTAGAATTCGTGATATAGTATAATAATAATCGATATATATATATATTTAGGTAAGAAGAGCGAATAAATATTTTTCTCAAGTCATAGAATTTAAGGTTTTGTTAGAAAGATAAGCTAAGATTTCGTTACGATAAACACGGTTCTCGTTAAGAATTGCGTCACGCGTTTGTGACATTGTATTATTGACCTATTTTCAATTTCATCTAATCAAATATATTTGATATTTATAAAGAACGCTTTCTTTAGCCTATTTTAAGCTCCCCCCTCTCCTTTTTCACGACTAGCCGTCGGTTATATCCGGTATCAAGTAAATATTAGTATGAAATTAATTAACTAAATCTGTAATAACGATACACGTATTTAATTAGAGCATAAGAAAAAGTTCTTTACGAACACACACGAGGTGTAGTGAAATTTATTTTACAAAAAAAAAAGAACACAATACCAAGTGATCCCAAAAATGAGAGGAACTTTGCATTAACGGCACGACGAATCATTCATATATTTTATATATGTAAAACTGTAATAAATTTTTTTTAATATTAAAAAAAAAAAGAGAGAAATTGTCTCCAATCCCTAAACCAGGGTCGGCGCAAGGCGAGGATGCAGCAGTTTGGAAATAAATAATTCCTTGCTTGTAAAATTTTTAGTCGTAGTATATTTGAATGTGTTTTAGGTCTCGCAAAAGATCGCGTTTGTCCTAAACAATTCGCATGATAAAATCAAAGGAATCCTACCTCGGTTGAGTAGAAGAGTACGAATAACTCTGATGTAAATCCTGCCATATTTCGTCCTAGCTACGTGAAAGAGAAAATCCGATAGATCCCCGTCACCCTCGTGAATGTCAGTCTCAGCTAAAACTTCTTTAAGAACTTCAACGCGTTCCTCTGGTGTACTTTCATCAGGTGGTCCTAATTTTCTTTCCAAATATTCAACGACACCAATGTCGTCCCATAATAAATCATCCTTATCTACTTTATTCACCTTTCCATGAATCTCTTCTTTCCTGATACCACCCCTGTCATCCCTTGTCTCTCGATAACTACTCGAAGCATGATCAACCAGATCATGTCCAGACATATCCAATCCCGCGTAAGAAACGTCCAATGCGAGACTTTCAAACGTTGATTCGCCAGTGGTGGTGGTGGTGATGGTGTTGGTAATCGACGATGGTACAACAAACCATCTAGATCCACCCCCATCTTGGTTTGGATTTAATGCAGGTGTCAAACGCGCTTCTTTTTGGGATTCACTTAAACTCGAGTCGGTCATGTCCTCATGATCCAATTTATTCGTCTATCGGGATTACGTTTGATCCTTCTTCTTGTTATACTTTTCTTCTTCTTCTTCTTCTTTTGGGTGCTTGTAAATTAGTCTTTTCCTATTTTAATATCACTAAACAATAATATGTTTAATATCTTCTTTTTTTTTTTACTTCTAGTATATTTACACGTTTTTTTTTATTTACAACACTTAATTATTATTTTGTCATACACTTTTAGTTAATTTAATTTGTTTTTTTTTTTTCTTTATCCACAGTCCCATTGATTTTTATCAGCTGTGACATCAGATTTTAATCGAACGGGTTTTACAAAAAGCAAAATTTTTCCATTTGCTCGATTCGATTTATGTTTGGAAAGATTTTCAATATCTTTCATACATTTTCCTATTGCAAAAAAGAAAATAAAAAATATAATAAATAATTAATGTCTGGATTTCGAATTAAATTCGATCTAAAGATTATCACAAATAATCGGGTTAGTCAAGTATGGTATTACATTACCCCCTCCCTCGTTTGGTGAACATTTGCTAGGTTCGCTGAACTCTATCGTGGATCGAGAATTCGAAAAGGAACAAAATCTGACTAACAGGATACGCATGATAACGGAATCGAAGGAAACTACCATCGGTGGTATCGATGCAAATATATTCAATGAAACGAAAGATTCTGTTTTTTTCTTTCTTTAGTTGTGTTTAGTGTGTTAAATTCTATAAACTATAAAAGAAAGAAACAAAAATGGCGATTCATATAACAGTACTCGATGTAATTTTCTCTTTTTGTTTTTTTTAAAATAATCCTGTTCGATCATGCATAAAGGTCGTAGCAATTAAATCGATGCAAATAAATTCAATGAAACGAAAGATTTTGTTGTTGTTTTTGTTGCTGTGTTGAATTATAAAAATTAAAGATAAAACAAAAATGACGATTCGTATAACAGTACTCGATGTACTTTATTTATTTCTTTTTTCTATTTTTTTAAATCACGGTCTATCGCTTGTGCAAAGGTCGTCAAAATTAATGTCCTATTTATTTTACTTTAAATATTATTTTCAAAGAAATAAAAATCATGGTTTCTCCTTATAAAATTGAGAAATAATTTATAAATATATTCCTTTATTAAAATATTGGGTTGGTGGAAAATAAATGTCGGATTTTTCCATTTAATTGTGGCAAAAAATCCGACATTTCTTTTCCACCAACTAAATATCAATTCAAAACTAACGAATAAGAATTTTTATATATATTTTTGACGAAGAGAGATAGTATGAATAAAACATTATATACAAAATATGCGCGAATACATTAAATAGATCGAATGAAGAATTTCTCAAGCATGTTGAAATTAATTGAACTTTTATCAGACTGGACGTAATTGGAACACACATACGCTAACACATACGTAAACATACTCGAAGACATGATTTTCAGTGAACATTGAAAGCGATCAATCTTCTCCTTTCTGTTGAAAGGTGAATTGGCTTTCGCTCTTCCGATGTGATACATTTTTATCGAGAGAGACCATTTTTGGCTAAGATACCCATCTTCAATGTACATCGATACTTACTTAAACATATACGAGAACTCGTTCGAGAAAATTAGGGAATTTAATCGGAGAAAGGGACCCTCGGGAAAATGTTGAAGAGAAACAGAGAGAGAGAGAGAGAGAGAGAAAGAGAGATTAATGATTCAGCTTTCGAAACGGATGCATTCTCGATTGGGTTACCTCTTACAAAAGGACCATCGAAATAATTCGTAACTTTCTTTTAAAGAGATACTTTCACGAAAATATTATCATACCTTTTTTTTTAGCCTTCTTAACCCTTTAATGCATTATCTATATATATTATATGTATATTCTTTTCTTTGTAAATTTAACAAAATAAAATTTCAATATCAAACAAAATATCTTTTGGCCAAATATAACAAGTCGAATTAGTATTTTTATTTGTAACATTGATTTAAGGAAAATTCAATTTCTTTTGAAGATAGCATCGTCGAAGTAGATTTAATTTTTAATTCGAATATTTGTAGTTGAAATTAATTTACAATAATTTAAATATATTATAAAATATTTAGAAACAATTAACATTGTATGATTTTTTATTATTGTTTTTCTTTTTAAATAAAAATTGAGTGAAAATTTGAAGTGTAATAATATGCATTAAGGAGTTAATTTGATTACAACGAAGTTATGATTTTTCATTTTTTTTTTTAAATAGATACGAAGAAAAATCTATTAACGTTAAGAAATTTGAGTAAATTCTTCATAATTCGAAACACACACACACATATTGGCGCATACAAAGATTACTTTAGCTGATACTAATAGACAAGGTTACACGACGTGACATTTAACGAGTTAAGAACGATAACTCGATTGTATAACACTCGTGAAAAAATACTTGGGGAAGAAAATACGTATCAAATAAATTTACTATCGATTTATCGAACTGAAATTTATTACACTATAGTAATGATTTATTTAATTTGATTATGATTAATCGCAAATTCGAAACTTACGGTAATCTTGTAACAAAAAGTCGAATAATAAAATTGATTTTTAACGCATAAGTTAGAATTATAAAAAAAGAAAAAGAAGAAAGAATGAAGAAGAAGAATTTTTGAATTTCCCGCCATCGATTTTCGACGTATCTCATCAAATCTTTATCTTTCTTTTAATTATCGTCACAAAGTCACGTAGATGATAGCTGAATCATCGATGCGATGTTCAATCGATGTGAACAATTTTTTCTAAGAAGGAAACAATGAACAACAACCAACAACGACAAAAAATTTTCTTATCCTTAAAAAAAAAAACAGAAACAAGAATAAAATCAATAAAAATTATGATATATTTAATAATTAATGGAAGC
Source organism: Mischocyttarus mexicanus (assembly GCA_023678845.1). NCBI lineage: Eukaryota > Metazoa > Arthropoda > Insecta > Hymenoptera > Vespidae > Mischocyttarus > Mischocyttarus mexicanus. Next base: position 1,150,705 of record JACGTP010000031.1, on the reverse strand, counting down.
GTTGTAAGAATGCGATACCACAACATTTGACTTTATCTGATAATATCGTACCTGAAACGATAAGAATTATTATCGTGTTAATGAATTAAGAAAATAATTGAAAAAAAAAAAACAACAAATTTTAACGAAGAAAAAAAGAATGCAAAAATTATTTTCGATCCCAATGCAGTTTTAACCATTCAAGAAATTTGTTTTCGTTCCTTTCCTTTATATTAAAAACAAAATTATTATTATTACTTTTATACGTAAAGGTTAGATGTGCGTTGAAAAGTTTTGCAGTTTAAGCAATCTTTTTTGTACGATCTAACTCTTATATTTTTATTTTTAAAAAGAAATAAAAGTTTCCTCGTTGGTTGCTTTAAACTCCTTCAACCAACACACGTTCATAAAAGTTTGAATAACTCGTTATAATTGGTTATAATGAAAATAAACGAGTACTCGTGGTTTTAACATTAATTTTGTTTATCTCGTTAGAACTCACTTTTATTGAAAAAGAAAAAATAAATAAAAGAAGAAGAAGAAGAAGAAGAGTTTTTATTTGATATTTAAAAGTTTCCAAGCAACACTCGTAAGAATTTTTAGATAATTAAAGTCTTTTTAAAATTATTCATAATTCTAGAAATAAATCATTAAAATTATAATTATTATATCTTATTTTTTTATTATTATTATTTCTTTTTTCATTAATTGCTTTAAGGGTGTGCCCATCTTTGTTTGAAGTATCAGAAAAGTGATCGAACTAATAATTGCATAATAAAATTCAAAGCACTTAATAAACACGAAGTGATCTGATCGAATGCACCGAGTGCATCACATCTTAAAAGGACAGAAAGGAAGATGAAACGTGCTAATAAAATTAAAGAAGAAGGAAGTCAGGTTCTTCTTTCGTCTTTTGTATTCGCAGTAGATTTGAAAAATTAATCTTACAAATTTGCATTAAAATTGCATTACTTAAATTGGACTAGAACGAGGTCGAAGTAAAATTCATTTAATTATTTCTAACATGCGATCAGTGTTACACAAGGTGTTTCAAAAGTTCAGACCGATACTTTATGAACATATCAAAAACCAGTGATAAGAAATCTAAACCAATTGTTTACTCGCAGACCACAGACAAACGTTCCTGACCTTTCCAAACATTTTTTCTAAATTTCTTCGACTCTTAACAGGGTTACAGCAGCAACCCATACTACAATTTAATACCAATTCTATAAAATATTCCATGGGAAAATTATTATTCGATTCGACAAATCAATGCTAACCTTTATTATTATTATTATTATTATTATTATTAAAAGCAGACATTCCTAATGGTCTTTTAATTATTTATATAATACTTAAAAGATGTACATTTATTATTAGAGACAAAATAGGGAATTTGGAATTTAAATGATAAAACAAAAATAAAAAAAAGATCGATTGTGCCAAGCTACGATCGTAAATACTCGGACGTAATTAAAAACGCATAATGAGCTGCATATATATATCTATATATACATATATACTGAGTAGTTGTTAATTGGGTTAAATAATCGGAGCGGACGAAAGCCTGTTCATTGACGCGAAGTGAAGTGTGTTACGTTTTCTAATGGCACACAACATACAACACATACATACAACATATCTCAACAACACATCATCAACATTTGAAATAAGGTGAGGCTTCATCACACGACGACACGTGTCACTGCACCTCGTTATTTTTCTACAGAATTAACCATCCTTCCTGTTTCTATCAACCGAGATTTTTTTTTTTGTTTTTTTTTTTTTTTTTTTTTATACAAATTAAATGCAATTCATCTTTTAATTACTAAATTAATTTTTACATCGAAGATATGAAAATGTTTTCTTTCATTTAATGTTATCCTTTTTTTTTCTCTTCGGATATTTTATAAATTGAAAGAAAAATTGAAAAAACAAAAAGAATTATTACGGTAAATTATTATTTAACAAACATTGAGAAATTTATTTGGTGTTAACGTTCTAAAGTTATCGCAATATAGTTAACGATTAGATTAAATTCTAATGTTGCTAGATAATTATTTATCTTAGATTTCTTATTAATAATCAATTTCATTTTCTTTTCTTTTTTTTTTTTACTACAATTACAGAATAAAAAATTGCGATACTTATGGGAATAATAATAATACGTCACAAATAGTAGTAAATTATTCTAACATCGTTGAAATATTTTAACGTTCGTTGCAAATTCCTAGATTAGATTAGATCCTATATTTTGTTATTCTGTTTTTTCTTTCTTTCTTCCAAATATTTACGGAAGGAAAATAGAAAAATGTGTATTATTAAGTTTATTATATGATAATAAAAAAAGTAAAAATAAGAAGAAGGATATTAACAATTATTCTAATACAATTCAATGCTCTAGATTTATTGTACATTCCTGATTAGATTATATCCTCACCGTGTTGGATAATCGAGTATCCTAAGATTTTTAATTAATAAATTCATTTTACATTTTATTATTTTTCTTTTTTTGTCTTCAAATATTCATAAAAGGGAAAATAAAAAATTCTCATGAGAGTTTTATATTTTACAAGTACGCGTAAGTTATTTAATGTAAATGTGATAAAAAAATCTCTAACGTAATCGTGCTTAGGTTAAAGAACATATTCAACAATAACTTTCCCATTTCTTTTTTACTATTATTACTAATAATAATAATAATAACAAATATAATTAACCCTTTGCACTCGAGGCCTTTTTCGCTTAAGCGAACCAGCAACTCGAGACGATTTCGGCTAAAATAAGTAAACATTTTACCGGGACTTTAAAAGCATTTATAAACAAATCTGCCAATACAAATAATAAAATTTCTCAAGTTTATTCATTTATCTGTCGAAAACAACAAAATTTGATAAATTTTACACTCTGTAATTAGTTTTAGTGTGATATTTCTTGAAACAGTAGCCAAGATGCATCCTAGGTTTGTCAGGACACGTATCGCAGAAATACGAAATTTCCCGCCTACCTCCAGGCTTCTTGCGGTCAGAACAAACCTTACAGTCCCTTTTTGGCCCTTTTAGTATTATGTGGAGCTTTCCGTTTAGTCGGATTTCATCGGAATGCGACGTAGATGCTTGCTCTCGTTGCTGGCGATACGACCCTCTTAATTGTTCGACAAGTAATTTTAAAAATCGTAGATGGCTCAGTGGCTTTTCCCCTTTTTTGTTTTTTTCTTGTTTATATAAAATATATGAATTGATCAGGGAAATTTCCATTCCTCAGAAAAAAAGCTTACGCCACCATTTAAGCGATTTTCGCAGGAAACAGTAGGTTGACGCATATTGGTCCGCCCGATCAACACCGCCCATATTTTTTATATAATTCACTACAATATTGGGTTTTTTAACCATTATATTCACACCTCCTCGTGTAATTCTTTTGACCGTCGTCATTCCTGTGTCACCCGCTGTAGTCAAGCAAGTGACAACCCTCTTATCTTCCCATCCTAAAACTAAGGTGTTGTTCTGTCGATACGCGACCGTGGATTTTTTCGAAAAATTGGGCTTCTTTATTTCTTTGGGCAATCCTTTCCTGTTCGTGAAAATTGTTCCGGTAAGATTACATTTTAATTTGGATAGATTTTGCGCTAAGAAATAACTGGTTTAGTAGCGGTCCGTATACATATGGTGCCCCTGAGCACCTGGAATTTTTTCCAATAACATTTGATATAAGTGTATTGGAATTCTTGATGACACTGGTAAATCGGGTCTGACCAAGAGCTCTGTGGTGAGTGACCCGTAATATGGCAAAATGCAACAAATGTAGCCAGTCTTTGAGTCAGCTAAGTACTTCCGAGAAAACTATCTTATCGCATATTGTAAATAAGTTACAAAAAACCATAGCGTCGTAGCAGCGTTGTTAAATGTAAAGTTTGAAAACATCCGGGCGCCGCAGCAGCGTCGCTCGAGTTGCCACTACGAATAGGCCGGGCGCCGTATCGGCGCCGCTCGAGTGCAAAGGGTTAATATGTATTTATACAAAAGGGAACAAAATTAACGACAATCTAACACGAGTTCATTTGAATTAAACGAACATTACTGACACGAGCCATATTGCGTAATTCGAAACTGCCGCGTAACGCTTCATTGCTAATCTTTTGAATGCCGATAGGGAAGAAGACTAGGCGTTATAATTTCATGGAGAAATAAAAATAAAAATAATACGAACGTTAAAACATGAGAAAAAGTATCGAAAACCGGGAAAAACTTGACGAACTGTAAAATTCAAAATTATGCGCTATTTTTACGCAATCCCCTTTCCTAACTAATAATTTCGAGGGAGAAAAACAAATAGCAAAAAGAAAATCAATTTGAAGGGTGAGAGAGGAGGGATCGATCGTATAAATCTAATTAAAGTCACAATGAAATATTTATTAGTTAATAATATTATGTTTATAAAAGAAAATATATAACTTTGAACGAAGATTAATGTGTGTGTGTGTGTGTGTGTGTTCGGTTTGAATTTCGTACATTTTCGGTACGAATCGTTTCTTAAGAATCTGAAAGAAATTCCAAGAGAGGTTTCAAGGTCGAGTACGTGCGTTACTGAAATGGGGGAAAGAAAGAAATAAATAGAAAGAGAAAGAAAGAAAAGAGAAACCAAGACGAAAATACCACGTTGAATATCCCCCAACGTCAACCGTTTCACCAGCTTCTTCTATACGACCCACCCTTTATCTTTCTTCTTCGGACATGTTCGACAATCTTCGTAGTTATCTTCGGCAGCTGCGCTGCTGCTACTGTATGCGCGCGCCTCCAAGTAAGAAAGAGACAGATAAATATATGGATAAATAGATAAAAAGAGAAAGATAAATAGTAAGAAAGAAAGATAGAAATAAATAGAAAAACGTATCGAGAAAAGTGTTCGGAGCGCACGAGCAGGCAGACATACATAATCTCAACAACTTAAATAACATATCTTCTAAATTCTTCATAAATTCTAAATTAATTCTAATGTATGAAACATACACACACACACACACACACACACACACACACACACACACAATGATTATAAGAGATCGTAGAAATATTATTTGTTTTTCTATTTTTCTATTTATATTTGTTGTATATATAATATATTGTATTCGAAATATACACGAATATGATATTAAAATGAAAGTTCGACTAGGAATAAAGGGAGTATTTCATTTCGGGACGACGTTTGCGCAGCATCCTAGTTTTTATCGTTCACGAGGACACGGGAACTGACCTATTCTCGCACATAGCCAAACCTTTTGCGACTCTAACTGCGATATCCATTTCTCCCGAGTTAATCAATATCTTCATATATGTATTATATACACGTTAAAATTATTTCACATTTTTTTAATCATATTTATTTGTAAGAAAACATTGAGAAAATTATTCTCTTTGATTCTTCCATGATTATCCAACCGATTGAAACATCGTCTCAGGAAACGTTTTATATATATATTTATATGAAATATGTAAGAAACGGAGGAAGTAATATAATTGACAAACAACAACGACAACAATATAATATCTAATAAAAATAGTAATACATGATGAAAAAAACCGATGTAAAAAAATGAAAAAATAATAGCAATCGTTATTCTACGTTCATTTTTTCACGGAACATTTTTATCGCTCACTCGACATTTAATCGAAATAATTTGACTTCTCGATTCTTCGCGTTTTGTATTACCTCAATGACGTGTGTGTAAGAACGAATTAGTTGATAATACGATTTATTAGTGATAATCTTTAGATATATACTCCTTTTTAAATATATCTTTATATTAAATATGGTATAATTAATCCCTGTTCGCACTTCGTACCTTTGATAACACAGAATCGTAGACACTACACTACACACTGGCAGGAAATGATAATAAAAAATAAAAAAACCAAAAAGAAAAAGTGAAAACGAAGGAATGTAATCAAGGATACACACAAGAAACACTCGATAGATAATATTACTCGGTAATATTATTTAATAAACACGAAACTTTGAACCAAAAACCGAGCCACGAACAACATCGTACCCAGTCGGCAGCGGAAGTGTGACTGAACCGATCGCCACGAAGTTGGTCTAACATTAACCGAGGGGTGCCGAGGGGAACTGAACACTCCGAGTAATACGGCGGTTCGGTCCGTTGTGCGGCCTGTGATTGGTCGAGCGCGACGCGCCCGGCAACCTCCTCTCTCGCATTGGGAGCGTTGAACGTGCATACCACACATGCATGCATGTTGTACGAATGAACCCGCCCGTATTTTCTCACTCTCTTTCTCTTTCTCTCTTCATTCTTGTCGCATCCGTAGGAATGATATATTTTCTTTCACTCATTGCAAGTTCACGTGACGATGATTATGATGATGATTATTAAATCGATCATCGAATCGAAAGTGAAACCATGAAATTTGAACATATCCGAAATCGATACGTAACGTTAGCTCAAAAATTTTATTAACATTTATATTAACAATAAATCTATGAAGTTTTATATTCTCAATTAACTATAAATTAAAGAATAAATATTCTAAGAATTTCAAATAACGTCATCTGTTTCTTGGAATCTAAACTATCAAAGACATTTTTCTTTTCAGAACTCTTAAGAAGTGTTTCAAAGTTTCCCGCTGTTATCCACCAATAGGATTTAATTGTTATCCAGAAAATACCTTTGAGTCTTTTACCGTGCAATAAAACTTTTTAAAGCCTTACTCAATTTATATTTTAGAATAAAATGTATTCAGGTAAAATTTAACAATACTTCACCATTTCTCCTGGGATAATAAAAATTCTTTTCCATTTTTTCTTCCTTTTTAAAATATAGCCGATACTCGACAAAGAATAGTTTTAAAACAATGTATACATTGTATATAATATCGGAACAAGAGAGTAGGATTTAAAAAATAAATGCATGAATACTTACACACACACACACACACATATATGTATTGTATGTATACCAATGCATCATCATCATCATCATCATCAATGCGGAAATGATTGAGTAAGAATATTGAAAGAGAGATGCGAAGAGATAGTATTTTTCTTTTTATTAACTAATAGATTATATATATTATTTATTCCTAACTATAATCAAAAGAAAAAAGTACAATAGAATCCAAAGTAAATATCGATAAAAGAATAACAGATCCGACGCGAGATAAAGTTAGGCATTTATTATGCGATTATGAAGGTTTAAGATCCTAAAAAAAAAAGACACATCTTTATATTTCCTTAAGAACACGTGGAATGCATACCACAAGTTACTTTCGATCCGTTACATGAGGGCCCCTATGAGAAAGCTGTGCTCTTTTGTATTAAATCAACTAACTTTTCAATGAAAGAGAACCATCATTCTCACGACGATGCCTAATACCCGTGGTAAAATATTTCACGTTGATTCTCCCTTTCGGTAGATATCTATTCATTCGTTCTTTTATTTCTTTCTTTTATAGTAACGAAATAATGAAAGGAAAACAAAAATGGCGTCTATCGAAGTAACTAATTAAAGTATCGAATTATTTAAAACATAACGATGCTTTCCAATTAATTCAAGATAGAAGAGATACGATATGGCGTTGATAATCAGCACAGAACAGATTATGAAAATTATTCTTATTATTTATACATTATTTGATTAATTACTTTTGTTTTTTTTTATACATATAATATCTAATATGACGTAAATTATCGTTCTAATAGAACATGAACTAATTACAAATTATTTATTTATAATTGTAAAGATTTTTAAATAATTCGTACGCAATAAGAAAATATTGGGTTTAATCAATAAGTAATATAGGAACTTTTAATATTAGATAAAACCAAAAGTTCCTAGAGATAGAATCATAAAAATTCCCTAGTTAAGTTTAAGAAACCAATTACTCTTTTAATTTTTTATCACAGAGTTTACTTTTACCATTATACTTTGTTCAATACTTTATGTTTAAGAAATAAATTTACTTTAGGAAAAAGGAAGTAATTGATTTTTAAAATCTAGGAATTTTCGGATAATCTTCCAACATGGTAGACACAAAATGGCGTTACTGTACCAACAAGTCTAACAAAAATTAGACACGTAAAAATAAAAATACACGGCATAACTAATCTCCCTGATGTAAAATAATGAAATAAACGATTCTTATCTACTCTCAACGCAATCTCTTGCTTTTAATCGTAATAATGTGAACGAAGTTAGCCTTGAATCGAATGAAATGTTTATGATCGCCCATAAATGTCACCTTTTCTTTCTCCCTCTCTTCTTTGAACAAGAATAAACTTTCAAATCCAAGAGACCATTAACCAACCCTACACTTGTACAGTTAACCAACAACAGCAAATACCGTTGAAAGCCATTCAAAATTAGGTTCGACTTATTGTTAACATCGGATTACCGTGGAAATGGGGTAGAAAAGAAAGATAAATAAAAAACAAAAGAGGGGAAAAAAAATGTAGATAAAACAAAATAATCTATGAGAGAAGACAGGCAAATTATGGTTGATGTTTATGACTATACGTTTAATTCTTCTCTTCCCGGTGTAAAATAGTTTTATGAATGGGGAAAGTCCACGTGTGAGATAGACGAAAAGAAAACGAGAGCGATAAAAGAGCTGTGAGGGGGAGGAAGAGGAGAAAGGCCCAGGGAAAGGTGGGTGCAAGGGAAATAATAAAACCGTGCGAAAAATGTCTCTAGGAAATGTTTGGTTTTGTTTCTCCTGTAGGCCCCATCATCATCATCATTATTATTCACAGTGCGGCAAGTTTTACTTATTGTTAGTTTCACCAGGTTGTTGTTGTTGTTGGTCTCCTTGATAAAAGGAAAAAAAAAATAATAATAAAGAGTAAAAAGGTGAAAGGTCAGAAGTGAATGCTAAAAAGGGAAATTTCGTCGCATTCTGCTTTTACCTCCAGTCAGGTTCCCCTAATAACTCACATTATCACCATCATTGTCACCATCACGCCCAGTTACACCCCTCTTACGTATGCTAAAAGAAAAGAGAGTGGGAAGGAGCCCGAAAGAGAGAGAGAGAGAGAGAGAGAGAGAGAGAGAGAGAGAGAGAGAGAAGTTAAGAAAAAAAGATAGAAAGGAAAAACGATTCCAGGAAAGTGTTCGAATTTGACGTTTTAATTCAGTATGAAAGAGACACATTTCACTATTTCTTATGGTGTTTTTTTTCTTGTCTCCCCCTTTCATTTTTAATCGTTTTTTATGTGTTTTTTTTCTTCGCTCAGAAGGAAGTGAACGTGTTAAGTTAGTTTACTTTTAAAATAAATACATTTATGAGATATAAATATTTTCTATTAAAGCGAATGTGGAGAAACAACACGTTTAGAGATCGGAATAAATGGATTTTCGAGAGATATAATGTATGGAACGTTAGAAGAAAATGATTATAAGACCTTCGTGACTAGGAGGTTTTCGTTCAAACGACACGGACGTTTGTAGATTTTTATCATGTTGAGAAATTGATAAAATTAGATAAAGCAAATAACTCTACTTTGCTGAGTATATATTAGATTCTAAGAAGAAATGATAACGCGATGTAATTGGAATATAATGTGTTTTACTTTCTACGTAGATTAATAATATTCTAACGTTTATTTTGATTTAAAATTTTAATCAAAAGTAAATATATATGTATACGTGTAAACAAATAATATTAATTCATGAATAAACTTAAAGAATAATTATTAAAATAATATACATATATACTTTATATTGATTTATGATAAATTGTACACGGTAAAATAATCGTTAAAATAATTTATGCTTAATGGATAGTAATAAAAAATTATTTATATTCTCAAAAGAGAAGATCATAAATTCCTCACGTGCTATATTTTAAAAAGAAGAAGAAGAAAAAGGTTTTACAAACATGGTACGTCCCCCATAGGCATATAAAGTAAATATTACTCTTGAATAATGTTAGAAATAATTTATGAGATTTTACTTGAATTTATGTTAAACATTTTTTGCGGTAAAATATCTGACAGCATCGTTTGTTTAACGAGTAGTCGATTAGTTTAAATAAATCGTTAAATAGTCATAGTTTGATGAATTTAGTATGAATAATAGTTTTGTAATTTTTTTTTTTTCCATACAGAATCTCCCAATAAGGAAAACGTATCTTAAGAGATATTTAATATAATCTCATATGGTCAATGACGAGAGAACATTTTTGGGATGGACGTTTCTTAATATTATGCGAGGGAGTCGATGAAAAATTGTACGGTCATGAGGTCGAAGAACAAGTGGACCGTGGTACTTTCTAATTCGTCGATCTCGAACGAGATGAACTCTCTTACCGAGTGACCTATGAACCAAGTAACCTGAATGTTTCATTCCATCTAATGGTAATGTATAAATAGATTTATGTGTGTGTGTGTGTGTGTGTATGTGTATCTATGTGCAGCTGTATTATTAAGGTATCAATATTCTACCTGGAACTATTCTCGAAGGAATATAAAAGAAACGTAGAAAAATTTAAATAAAGAACTGTTGTGCAGAACCCCAACTCGATCGATCAGATCTTATCACTTAACTTCTAAATGTATTGTGTATTGTTTTAACAAAGTGGAAAGACACGAAGTACTGGAGAGAAACTTTCTGATTTCTTTTTTTCTTTTTTCGTATACTGAATTAAGAGAACTATTTATTTATTGGGTCGGGCTAATTGGTAATATTGGAATTTTTTTTTCATATAAACAGAAAAAAAGAAAGCAAAATTAGAAATAGACAAAATATCTACTATATGTGTAAATAATTTTTGATATATTGGAGTTGGTGGAAAAATAATGTCGGATTTTCCCATTGAATTATGGCCAAAAATTCGACATTTGTTTTCCACCGACTTAATATATCAAATATTCAAAAATCTTGTTTATTATATATCACTCTATATATGTTGTAAAATTTTGATATTTAATGTTATTCGATAATAATTGGATATAAGAGTAATAAAAATTAGTAATAAAAATTATGTATTTTATATATTTAAAAAAATGTTAAATATAAAATAATAAAATATTTAAATATATGTATTTTCTATAGTATTATTAATTAAGAAAATAAATTATTAATAATTCCAATGTTATACTTATTTATCAAAACTCAATATAAAAATGCGCCATCAAATTGTTTTTCATAATTATTATTGGCTCACGTAGATGTTTTTTTTTTAATGTTTCAAAAGATATAAAACTCAACGCGAATTTTTGAAACAAATCGATCTAATCTTTTAATCGGATTTTTACTTCAACACACACGTGCACGTACATAATAATAAATTATTTTTTAATCTATATGATTTATATAAGATTTCTCTCTCTCTCTCTCTCTCATCGTATTTTTTTGTTTCATTTTTCGTAATCATTATCTCAAGTAAATTATATTTCTTTTTATTAATACCTTAGTACTTTAGATTCAATAATAAATAATTAAACATAGAAAGTCAGGAGAGCTGAAAAAGCTGTCGTTTATAAAAATATTCATACTTCACGGTTGAAATGGTACATCACTTTTTCTTTTTTTTTTTTACATTCACGTCGTGAAATCCGATTAATCGAATATTAATTGATAATTGATAATATTAATTAAAATAATATACTCATTCTGAAGGTGGAATTTTAAACGAGTACTCATCAAAATTATTTTATTTCGTATATATTATTATTGTTTTTTCTTTTTTGTTAAACTTTTCCTCCTCGTATTCGATCGTAAATTTAAATCGTTCTGAATCGTGAATGGGGAAAGAAAAAAAAAAAGAAATGCAGATGAAAGACAAGAAGACGGATGATAAACGAGAGACACACGGATAGAAAAGGAGAGATAATCATTTTCATGCGCCAATTACCAAATAGACTGGGGAGTAACACCATCATCTCGGTAAAACATTATTCGTATAAATTTGTTCTTTTTCTAAACGTCATCATAATATCAACGCAAGACAGAAAATTATAACAATTTTGTGTTGTATAAACGTGAAAATAATTAAACTTGCAGATATGTAATTTATAATTTCTATTATTTTTCATTTCTATTTGCGTGACACATTAATATAATTATTATTTGATAATATTAGTACAAAATTCCTGAATTATTGAAAAAAAAATTAACAATTCTCATTTGGAATAATATTTTACCGTTCATTCATGTATGATGTATAATTATTTTATATTTATATTTATATTTATATTTATATTTATATTTATAATTATTTTCAATATTATATCGAACAAACGTCACTTTCATTGCACGTAAAAAAAAAAATTATTATAAATCTATATTTATTAAATATCAATAAAAAATGTTATTATTTTTATTACATTTATCCCTTTTAGTCGCCTTTTACGACAAGCAGGGATTACTGCGGTATTATTCTTATCTCCTTCCCCCCATAACCGCAGGGGGGGTTAATTTAAAAAAAAAAAGAATTTATTATTTATATTTTATTTTATATCATTGAATTACTTTAATTGATTCGACATACAAAATCATTAATCTTAGATTTTCCTTCCCCCATTGACATTATTTCAATCATCATCTATCGTCTAAATAAAATTAACCTAACTAAGAAACAAACAAACAAGCAAACAAAAAAAAAGGAAAATGTTCAATACTCGTCTTACTCGTTACGATTTACCTTTCAATCGGAGAAACTCGTACCTGTCCTATGAGATTAGCACACACAAAAAAATATATACCAAAGGAATGCGGTGATACTTTCAATCATTCGTTAAACTTTCCTCAACGATGTTGGAAATAAATCAACAACGATTAATTGTGTCGATAATTAAATATCACGCGAGTTTTTTTTTATTGATTCCAAAATTGAATTTATTTTTTTATTTGAATTAAAAAAACATTCCAAACGAAACATGGTCAATCGATTGTATTGTAGAAGGGGAACAGGGGGAATGATGTTCCGAGTTAAATACACATTTTCTAGATAATAATAAGATTCGTATCTCTGTTAACGAATCTTATCTTTTCTGTGAACTAGAATGAAAGAAAATGGAAGAAAGAAAGTAAGAGAAGAAAAAAAATAAATAATAATAATAATTTTAAAAAGCCAATAAAACTACGGCAGAAGTGAAGTGTCGCGTAATAAATGATAAGAAGTATCGCGAACTACCCCCATTCTTTGAGATAAGAATTTTTATCTTTCATCTAAATGCGATTTGTTTTCCACGATATTCTACGCCGAACGAATTCTTTTTAAGATCTTATTTAAGATCGGTGCGTAATCTTTTCAACGTTTCTAAAAATAAATAAATAATTTGTCCATAAAATACGGACAAATTAATTCTAAAATATTTATTAGAATTTATTTAAAAAAAAAAAATTGCAAATAGTGTTTTATATCAATTTATGGATACAATTGTTATTTGTGTTTTTTTGTTTTAAATAATTATTAAAACTGAAATAAAAATCTTATCGTTTGAGCCTCTTCGCTTAACATAAAATTTTCTTTTCCTCGTTAAACAAACAAATAAATAAATAAATATGTAAATAATTATTGTGTACTCACGGAAATAGTTGAGCGTTTCTCGGATTTGATCCGGTGTTAATTTCAAATCAACTTCTTCGGTTTTTAGCGCCGGTGATGGAATGAACCAATCGGCGTTCTCGTAACCTAAATAAAAAAAGAAAAGAAAAGAAAAGAACGATTAAAAACAATAAACAAATTAAAAGTCATTCTTATAGCAAATACTCTTTCTGCTTCAATAATTATTCTCGATTACGTCTGTAAATATTGGTTCGGTGGAAAAACAAATGTCCAGATTTTTCCATTGAATTGTGACCAAAAATTTGACTTTTTTTTTTCCACCGATCCAATATAATAATCAATTTGATCCAAAGTTTCATTCATGCTCATTCACGTAGTATTTCAAAACAGGAAGCATATTTTTTTACGGACATAATCATTCTTATATTTTTAAAATTATCTAACATCACGCGAACGCGTTCCAAATATGGAAATTAATTAATTTTCTATTTTTATGTGTTTTCTCTCTTTTAATTTAATTTAATTTTTTTTATCTCTTACGACAGGAAACACATTTCTTCGCGAACCTAAATTACTTTTATTCGAACGTATCGTATAAAATTAATTCCCAGCACGACGAATATGCGTAATGTACGTTAAAAATATAGAAATTAATTGATTAACTATTTTTTAATTTCATATGGTTTTTATTATTTAATTAGGAAAAAAGAAAAACACGTAGACAAAAACATATATGAAAGAGAGAAAAATAAGGTGCGGTCCAATATCCTATCCCCGTTTTAAAGCTTCATTTTATTGGCTCGAAACACGATACGATCTTATAGTTCACAACAGAAGCAAACGATTAGTCACGCTTCTCTCATGGTGTCCCATATATCCGGGCCATACAGTTTAATTAGTTAGGTGACTCGTAACACGATCTGTGTTGGAACCGGTGTTTGTGTACGTGTGTGTCAGGGGGGAATAAGGTATCGGTGCTTAGGTTCATCGAAATGGAAAAAAAAAAAATTCAAATAAATAAATGAACGAATAGAAATGAAATGAAATATAAATTAAATAACGATTCAAATAATTGCCAGAAATATTTTTGTAAACTATATATATTTTTGTATTTAAATCATTTGATCCTAAAATATTATAATTTGTTTCATTTAAATTGCGAAACTAGAAAAAGCATTCAATATTAATATTGTTTAACAATAATAAATTTTTCTTTTTGTTATTAAAATGATATTATTTAAATTGTTAACATTTGAAATACTTTATCATCTTATATTTAGAGTCTAAATTATAACATATGTTTTTATTCTAAACGTTTAATTGAATTTTTATTCTAAAATATTATTGAAGTATTTAAATTATTTCAATTAATTAAACAATACTGTTTAAATTTATTAATAATACTCCTCTTATGTATACAAGTATTCTACATATTTTATACGTAACAAGAGAAGATATAATAAAAAAAGAAAAGTTTAGTCGAGATAATAATGCAAAAATAGAGAAGAAGATGATGAAGAAAAAGGAGAAGAAGAAGAAACAGTGATTGTTTTATTTCTTGTAAAGCAGAAAAATAATGAATAGAAATTATAGTGATCGACAAAGCTCCGGGCTCTTTCATTAATCTCTAACGACGCCTATCCAATTTATGTTTTAATTATACCATGAAGATTATGATCTTTGTTGTTAAGAAACCGAGAAATATGGATAATAATGCTTAGGGCTTAAAACTACAGCTAGTCTCAAGACTAAACAAAAAGAATTATGATTTTATATTTTATTTGATTTTATTTTATATTTAATTTTAATTTTGTAATTTTTACTTGCAAGTATACTTTAAGGTCATCTTTATCCTCGTAGTTTTTTTATTATTCATCGTTAAACCAGTCTTTGGTGGTGTGACCTTGAATAGTTTGATACTTGACTAGACCTTGAAAGACGAACCCGTTTGTTTGACTTTAAATAAAACTGCATGCAGGTAGTCTTTTTTAAAGGGACAAAAAAATAGACAAATAAGAGGGAAGAAAGATTGGAGTTTCTTTTATAAAAAGAAGCTGTTATTTTTTTTTTTCTTTACTTCTTCTTGAAAAGACTAAAACGTGTTCTTTTTCTTTTCCTTCTTCTTCTTCTTCTTCTTCTTCTTCTTAAGTAAGTACTACTCTAACTGCATGTTTTAAAAAAAAAACACGTGTGAAAGCAGTGGACATACATGAATACACTGCATGCTAAAAGTTTGAAATTACTTGCTGGTTTATTTAAACAAAAAATATATAATAATAATAAGAAGAAAATAATATATCGATTTTGAAGTGATATATCGTTGTCGTATCAAATTCTACAAGAATCATAGAAAAATACGAACACTTTAATCATGGTTAATAACAAAATTTGACCTTCGTCAAATGCAATTCTAAATTTGGAAGATGGAAATAATTTTTCATGAAATGAATGATTCATTTTTTTCAAGAAACTGTCGAATTATTAAACAAAACTAAAATACCTATTTCGATGTAATGAATTTAATATGGAAACATTGAGTTGATAAATAAATTTACGTCAATTGCTTTAAATGCATTTAAATATCATCTTTAAAAATATTTGATTTTTCTATAAATTTAAATAAAAATAAGAAACTTTTAGCCGGTAGTGTATTCATACGCGTATATCCGGTGGGGAGTCTGGAGAACAACCTTGCGGAGGTGAATTTTTATCTCAACGTTAATTATTCTCTCGTATACAAGGGTTTCTCACTAGGGAGAAAAATCGTATCGAAAATTCGATCGATATTATTATTATTATTATTATTATTATTATTATTATTACGGTGATAAGGATCTGAAAATTATATCGGTTCGATCGTATCCCGAAACTTTCTAAAAAAAAAAAATAAATAAATACGAAATAAAATGAAACAAGACAATATCAAAATAAAAGAAAAAATTAAATATAATAAATTAAAACATGAATTATCGTTTAATATATAAATATAAATAATATATAAATATAACATGTAATATATTGGATTGGTGAAAAAAAAAGTAGGATTTATGGTCACAATAATTCAATGAAAAAATCCGACGTTGTTTGTCCATCAACCAAATATATAAAAATACAAGAGTTAATAATTAATAACATGAAATTAATTGAGGAAAAAAAACGAGATACGAAATTAAATTAAATTAAATTAATAATATGAATTTAATTGTAATAAAAATAAATATAAATATATATATATATAAATATAAAAATATGATATATAATTAGTGTTAAAAAATAAAAACACAAGTTCACTGACCTTGAAATTCCGTGAGAGTGTCGGCACGTAGACGGTACCTGGGAATCTGTTCCTCAAGCAGACTTATGATCTCTACTTCTGGCAATTCACCTCCGCTGCACACCTCTGAAACAAATCACGATGCACACCACTCGGTTATTACGTTAGTATGAACGCAACGCATCGTATATTATCTTAACGTTCCTTCTTCTTCTTCTTCTTCTTCTTCTTCATCTTTTTCTTCTAACTACTTATTCTTTTTATTATTTATTTTCTTATACTCTCATCTTCCCTCAAGAAAAGTTACGAGGTGCATTGCTCGAAGGAGGGAACGATTAGCGTCGGTCTGCGAGTATCTAAACATCACCTTCCTCCTTCCTCACCCTCTCTTCCTATCACCCTTCTTCACCCCCTACACTCCTCTTCTTCCTCCTTCTCATCTATTCTCTCTTTCTCTATCTTTATTTAATCTATCTCTAATCTACGAAGCACGAAGGAGAAATTTTCTAACGCGAACACGTTGCAAGTGTTACTACTACGAAGGGGTCGATAATAATTACTTCGAAAAACCCTGACGCAAACAACACAACGAAACACATGTGTATATATATGTATACACACACACACACACACACACACGACTAACTTACGACTGTTCGACGTTTGCTAAATGATCCTCTACCTAAGCTTCTTCACGCCTTTAAAACCTTCTTCTTCTTTTTTTTTTTTCATGTAAAATGTGTTGTACCTTCTAATGGGGAAGAATCATGTAATCCATGTATATGTATAAAGAAAATTAATAATAATCTTTTATAGTCTCTCTCTCTCTCTAACAGTTGATCTTTTTTCGTTCCCTCTTTATTTTTCTTTTTTTTTTTTAAATTTAATATGAGATCTTAGAAAAGTTAACGTATGGGAGATAACTCATGCATACGAGTTTACTTAATTCGTTTAAAATCAAAAAGGGGAATTTTTTTTTTAATTGAACACAATATTGTACGAAATAAATAAATAAACAAACAGATGAATTTAATTTACAGCATATTCGATCACGATAAACTTGGGAATATATTTAATTACTTTTTATACAAATTATTTAGATCAAATTTGGTATTTGCAAAAACTTCGTTTAAATTCTTCGATTAACACGTGAAATAATAAATCAATTAAATTCGATTAAGAATAATTTAGTTTCTTGTTCTTTTACATCTTAAATAGAGTTTTTTTTATTTTTCTTTTTATTTTTCTCATAGGTTTGTGAATAATTTTCCAGCTATCATAAAATAACGAGAAACGATAGTGGAATAGAAAAATATAGGAAAACGGACGTTAAAGTTATTTGGAGCGAAAAGTATATCATCATCATGCATTCAAATTACCCGCAATTCGATCATTTGCCCTTTAAAGGATATATAGAATACGAGGTTATTTCTTCATAACAAGACGTTTCATTTATTCCCATAAAAATCATTGAAAGACAATTTGTCTTTCCTGTTTTTCTTTTTTTTCTTCTTTTCCTGAATAGTAAATGATGAAATAATTCAATAATCTCAACAGAATCGCAATTGGTTTTTCTTCCTTCCAAAGAATAAATTATTTAAGTAAATTATAATTGCTCGAGTAATAATAAAATATAATAACGAAAATATTGAAATTATTTGGAAGGATCTAAACGAAATCGAGAGATGGTCAGTTGTTGTTGAAGTTTGAAATTGCATAGTCACGCTCGACTTAAAGAGAAACCTAAACGAGAGGGAAGACAATATAATCGTTAAATGGATATATTAAAAAAAAAAAAGAAGAAAAAAAAAAAAGGAAAATGATGAATTACGATTTTTATTCATCTCGATATTAGAAAGATCACTTTCGTACTCTTTAAGCGGAATAACAACAATGTGATTATACCTCGATCGCGTGATTAATATATATATACATCATGCTAAGAGAAAAACAACAATTTACAAATTTAAATCGATTACGAACCAAGGAATTGTTTCCACGTATTATTCTACTACCGTTTGATCACTGCTTTCTTTTCCTTTTCAAAATTTCATATATCCTTAAAAGTACAATAATAATAATAATAATAATAATAATAATAATAATTTTACAAATTAATTTCAATTGATATAAAAAATAATATATATTAAGTCGAGTCACATAAGTAACTTCAGATTCATATTAATAAATAATTAAATATAATATTGTTTATTTAATGGAAGCAAAAAAATACACATCTGTTAAAAAAATCAAAAATTATTTATAACTCCATCTAATATAAATAAAAATGAAATAAAAATATTTTATTTATAACTCTATTTAAAATATAACAAAAAAATATCTAAATTTTTCTTCACGAATAGAGCTATTGAGTAGTTTATTTTTTTTTTTCAACAGGTGAAACAATTGTCAACACCCCTGTTGTTTTTTTTTTCTTCGGTCAACCGATCAAGCAGGTTGCATAGAATAATTTGAATTCGATCGTACGACCGACTTTTATGAGCATACGGAAGTCAACGTACTCGTATCGGCTGTTCGGTTCGACGACCGTCTCTTAAAGCGTGCAACCATGAACGCGTAGAGTTACCATCACTATCTATACGATGGTCTTCATGTATATAATCATTTATTAGATAGAATATATATACTACTACTACTTGAATTGCGAATCCTCCTGTCAATATGATACCACCAAGTAGATCCGGATGAATCGACTGAACCATGACCGAAAATTACGAGTGTTATATTTAATTCATATCAACTTTGTTATTCAATGACAAAACAGTATTTTTCATATTTTTTCTAATATTATAAAATAATAACAATTATTATTATTTCTAAACCTACCAAAATTTTATATACACCTATTCCTATCATGAATGATCAGATAACTGGTTAAAAAAAATATATATATGTTAATAATATTTAATAATAAAATAATAATATTTAATAATATTATTTTTCATACTTGTAGTAGTTCGTTTCATCCGTAATGATCAATAATAATACACTTTCCTACGAATAATTATAACAAACACCACAATCCATTCGTCGATCTTTCGTACAAATTAACGCGGGAATTTTGAAATAATATATACATATCTTTTGTAATTTATTATTAGTAAAAAAAGAAGAAAAAAAAAGTATTGTAACGCAACACGCCCGAGGGTAAAGAAACTGATGAGAAAGATGATGACACTTTTTTCGAAGGTACAGACAGCTGCAGCTATTAAAACTGCGTCGGCGCATGCACCCGACTGCAGCCGTTGATGCAGCCAAAAACTCGAGAACCGATGAACAACTGGCCTCTTTTGAACTTTGTACTTATTATTATTATTATTTTCTCTATCTAGATTTATCGTTTAAAGATAATAATAAAAAAGAAAATACATTCAAAGGATGAATATTAGAGAAATATTAATTTTAAGTAAAAACTCGGTCGATAAATAAGACCGAAATTACGTAATAGGACGGCGAGTTGTAATTTATTTCACGATTAATCTTTTATATTATAGATAACGTTTTCGGTCATTCGAAAGATTATTATTATTATTATAAGCTTAGTGTTTGATAAACAATTCTAGATTTCAATTTTGTGTAATAATTTATATAATCCGAAAAAGAATATTAAATCACAGATATACAATAAATAAATCTAACAGTTGGGAAGAGAAGAACGAGTGCTGCCACACGTCGAGGAACGATTAAACTTTCATACAATTTCCACAGTCGATAAAGGTGAAAACTTAATTATCGACATATCTAATCGAACGAAGAAGAAAAGAAGAATGAATCAATCGAGGGAAATAATCGATTAGATGATAACAAGTTTTAAAACATTTCGATGTTAATCTCTCTCTTTATCTCTCTCTTTCTCTTTTTCGAATTTATAATAAATAAAATTATATTAAAAATGTAACCAAGAGAGATACGCGAAGAGATAAATTAACCGGGTTGTTGTTTGTTTCTTAAAGGAATTAAAACGAAGCATAATAGCCTGATTAATGATTTTTTTATGAACCATACCATTCCGCCATTTGTTGAGTATAGCTTCACGTTTATCGAGGATTATTTTCAATTCGGTGGGACCCCTTGGCCGTTTTTCATGCCTCCTAGATACGATCATAATCTTCCCTTACCGATCCAGAATACCCCCACTATTTTGTCTCTTCTCCTCCTGTTCCTCGTTAATCCGTGTTGAGTACTTTGACGACCTTGAACCTTTCGCCTTCGTGCTCAATGAACTTCACCCTCGTGCCGAATCGTATAAATCCCGTTTCCTCTCAACGTTTCACCATTCGTCCTCGAAACTTTCTATATGCGTATCACATTTATACATTTAATGGATAGATACACTTTTTCATTTTCGTTTCGGGAGATACAACTAATGTACGCTTTTGAAAAATGGCGTCTTATGGTTCCTTTAACTCGAGTACAACAACAAAAATGTAAATGTTGAAATTATTCCAAGATAGACTTTGCGTTTTCGATTATTTTTTTTCTATTCCTTCTTGTAGAATTTTTATAATTTTCTTCTTATTAAACATTAATCATTCAACTACCATTATATAAGCACTATCTCTATTATTCTCTTTTTGTTTCTTTTCTTTTTACGTTAGAGGAAGATTAAAGTTCGTACGACGAACACCGACGTCAGATGTAAAAGCTTAATTATAGATACTTTCCGATTTCTCTTCTCTCTACTTTTTTTTTTTTTTCGTTTATTTTCGTTTATTTTTCTTCCTTCTCCTTCTTCTTTTTTTTGGATTTATAAAAATATATAACTCGAATCACGTAAACGTTGAGTTACGTATGCTTTTTTGAATTTCTATTTCCTTCCTTCCTTCCTTCCTTCCTTTCTTTCTTTTTTCCCCTTCTCCTCCTACTCCTTACAATTATATTATCTATGAAGATTCTATTCGACCAATCTTATTCTTTTTTCACAGCACGATTTAAGAGCACCAGGTTCTTTCGGATTCGCCAGTCGACGGAGAACTCCATCCACTCGAATCGAATAAAATAGAAACTAGACCTCCTGCCATTTTGGATCTTCGCCAATTTCAATAAAAGCTCGATCGCTCTATTCGATCCAGGAAAATCTATTACTTGATACTTTCTTTTTCTTCTTCCTCTTCTTCTTCTTCTTCTTTTTGTAGTACCAACTAATTCGTATTTGTTCTATATTTTTAAAAATATATAAACCATATTCAATTTATTCCTTTTTACAATAGATTATTACAAAATGGCGCAAAATTTGAACCAAAACGTCGTACTAGAATCTAATAAAATTGTGATAAAATAATAAAAATCACGTTCGTATCTTTACCTTAAATACACTTTTCTTTTAAAAACTATTAAAACAAGAATGACGTTCTTTATTATTCCTAACTTTATCCAACATTTTAGCTATACGCAAGCCGGTAAGAAATTCACGCGACGCTGTGCATCCTTACTCGGTCGGTAACTTGCAAGGATATTCCTCGATAATATTTCAATGGATAAATAAAAATAAGAACATTATAAACAAAAGAATATACACATGTTCAGAGATCGAAATTTATAATAATGCAAAAACGTATGGATAGTTAAGGTCATAGAAGGAGTATATTTCTGTCAAAGTAAATGAAGTCAAACAACTTGCTAGGAGACATTTATGCATGGATAGAAAGAGAAAGAAGGAAAGAGATAGTTGAAATAGAAGAGAACAAGAAGAAGAAGAAGAGAAAGAAAAGGAGGAAAAGGAGGAGAAGGAGGAGAAGGAGGAGGAGGAGGAGGAAAGAAGAAAGTTACGTAATCGACAGAAATAATCCGGTTTACCAGTGAGTTGATCGAATGCAACGAATGAATATAGTAACTGGGCTCTACACTACTGCTACCACCCCCACCTAACTCCACCCACCACCACCTCACTTAACTCTCATCCCACTTTGTTTTGCTTTCTTTTATAGATTTTACGATGGACCGTTTCGACGACCTGCCTCAAGGTCAACCAACTTGATCAACTACTACTACTACTACTACTACTATACTACTACTATACTACTACTATACTACTACTGATCGATCTGATCAGATCAGATCGTATCAGATCGGATCTAACTAACCGAAGATCTTTAACTTGTTAACCTTGTAAAGTAAAATACAAAGGAAAATAAGATAATTAGTAGATTCTCGTGATTCGTACAATTAGAAATAAGAATTTGGCTCTTGATTTAGGACGTTATGAAAGAGACACCCTTTATAGGTCAACTATTTTCAGATCAACCAAACCGAATATGTTTTCTAACGAGAAATAAATCCTTCCACTATGTTCCCCTCATTAAATATATTTATTAGGTTGTCAAGTATGAAATGGAGCATAAAGTGCACATAATTGAATTCGATTTTGCTCCATCTCATACTTGTCAACCTAATATACCCTCTCCCACACCTTTCTCTCTCCCTCTGTCTCTTTTATATCGATCTTTCTCATGAGAATAATAACTCCATATATAATATATATATATATATATATATAAAACTCAGGTAGAGATAAGAAGACAGACCTAATAATGGATAAATAAGATTAAAGAATGTTAATCCATGAAAAAGAGAGAGAGATAAGGATAGACAGAGAAAGGGAGAACTAGGGAAGGGTGGAAGAGAGTGAGAGAGAGAGATGGAATGATAATAATCCTGATCACCGAGATGAACTATATAATCACTGGTGTATTTCTTTCCTTGCTGGAACGAATGTAATAATGACGATAACGATAATGATGATGATGATGATCGTAACTACATTGATGATGATGATGATGATGATGGCGAAGACTATGTTGGGTTACTAAAAAAACACGACTACGAGAACGACGGCTGCAACGACGACAATGATGATGATGATGATGATGATGATGATGATGATAATGATGATGATGATGATGATGATGATGATGATGATGATGGCGACGGTTATGATAATGAACGTCGAGGCCAACGCATTATCCGCCGGCCAGAAGTAATCATCATTTGGCGGAGACCAATGGGGAACACCATGATAGAGAAAGAGAGACAGGGAAAGAGAGAGAGAGAGAGAGAGAGAATATATACACAAGCAGCACACACAGGTATGCACTTTATAAAAGTCCAGTTCCCGGCGCGAGCGAAGACAGTTTACGTCTCGCTACGATCGATTCTACACCGTCAGAAAGAGGAGAGAGACCAGTGTGATAGGACAACAGAGAAGAAACACAACAATCTTATACCTGATATCCTGGAATAAACCTCTTTAACGCGTAAACTCGATCATCAGAGTTGGTGACCAACTAACGCACGCACGCACGCACGCACGCATACACACACTGTTCGCGAGTGGGTGGGTAGTAATCAGATAATTTTTCTATTCAATAATCTCATTGAGGAATAATATCGAGAATGTGTTTGTTTGTTTGTGTATGAAAGAAAGAGAGAGAGAGAGAGAGAGAGAGAGAGAGAGAGAGAGAGAGAGAGAGAGATAGAAAAAAATCCGTTTAATTCAGATGATCAATAAAAACGTGCACCGGCTAACACCAACAATGTTTTCCTCGTATGGAACACGTCATTGATTTCAATTGCAATTACTAATAATCCTTATACGTGTGGTGGTTTTACTGGTTTCTTGTGTATTCTTGTAAAGATTATTGTGAATAGATTTATGTTAAGGATTTGTTTAATTTATATTGTCATTTTTCAAACTTATCGTGTGAACGATATTGGTTCTGTGACAATTTGTGCTAATTGACGAGATCAGTTCTTTTTTTTTTGGGTTTGTTTAGATATCGAAGTATTTATACTCGATATATAAGAGATTTATATATACATATATACGTGTAAGTGGATAGTATATAGCGTGATTCAAATATGAGCTAACAATTCAGTGATTATTCGTATATACCAATGACATAGATCTTTTATTTTGTTTTTTATAAAGTAGGTTGATAATATATATATATACATATATATACTTGATAAGATATTAATGTTTAGTGATTGCAATAATAATCAAAAAAATAAAATTGAATCAAACTTTTAGTGACGATTGATATTAACTAAATTACATTAGATTTTAAATATAATTAATAATATATCAATAGAAATATTTATTAAGTGATTCTACACTAAAGTGATCAAAAACTCGAATTTAAAACTCACACAGTGATAAATATCAAGTGAAAAACGTTCGTGTAAACAAATGACCACTATTAGACTGAATTTGAAGAAAAATTCTTGAAAAAAGGAATGAACACGGATTCAACCTGATCGAAGTTATATACGTCCTACCATCTTCAGGTGAGCTAATTCACAAAACTATCTATCTTATTTCTCATTCAAAAAACAAAAACAGAAAGATTGAATATGTAATTAGGAAAAAAGATTTAGGTACCTGTGATGGTTTCAGCGTCTTTCGTGCAAGGTGGTGTCACTACTGGTATCCTATTTTTTTGAGTTCTTAGGGCTTGAAGAGTTGCCCTAGCCGTAGGTGAGACCTTCAGGGAGGTGACGGATGGTCTGGTTTGCCCTTCGGGCCGCTTTGGACCCACATCCTCCACGGCGGCCAGTTTGGACGCTGTGGCGATGAGCGAGATCGCCTCACCTTCCTAAAAAAACACAAATATATTTTTACATTAATACAAATAATAATAATAATAATTAATTAAATTTTATTAATTATTAAATATGATATTTTTTGCTTGTGGAAAAAGAAATCTATTACTTTTACGTTTATTTCAAGCTTAAAATAATGGTTTTCTTTACTCCCCAAACTAATATTTAATAATATATTTAAATAATTCAATTATATTTAATTTATTAAATAATTAATAATTAATATAATAATAATAATAATAATAATAATAATAATATAATATTTACTTCTTTTTTTGTTTCGTTATTTGAAATTTATGATTATTTGGAGAAATCAATAGAATGCTTGTAATTATTTTTCATCGATGATATATTCAAATTATAATATATATATTAATCATGTTATAGAGATAAAATTTATCAAATTTTGAGTAACCTTTTAAACTCTTATATCTAAACGTACGTTACTTAATATTTTTTTAAATACATATTTTATGTTGACGATTATTTCTTTTTTTTCTTTATTACAAAATATAATAACACGCGTTTGTTCAAATACTTATTCTGATGAGAACAACACATTTGAGTTTATTTTATAGATATTTTTGAAATATCATTAATGCACTTTATCGTATATGATCAGATTTTTAAATAATCCTTTAAATTATCATCAGATTCACAACATATTTTAGGTCAACACTTTTTGTACAAGATTTTATTTAAAAATTATCGAGATACGGAATAATTGTTCGTAAAAAAATTAAAAACAGGAAAACATAAAAAAAAAAATATACACATGATCGAAATGAAGTGTAAAATAAAATTTGACAAATCGCTGTTAAATTATATCCTCTATTACCGTTTTTTTGAAATTTAATTCAATCGGAGATTCGTGCAGTTTGATAAAATCTTTCTCACGCTTAACTTCGATGAGAGGAGAGAAAAAGAGATAGAGAAAGAAAGAAAGAGAAAGAGAGAGAGAGAGAGAAAGAGAGAGAGGAATAAATCGAGAATACACGAGAATGTCTTTTCCCTATGTCTGGCCGACCGGATTTAACACTCATCACCGACTGAAAATGCACTTCGCGTTGCAAGCATCCACCACACGACACTCGTTCGGTAGCACGTGCTCGACTAGTGAACGAACGATTCTAACTTTTCTTTTAAACCGACATTTTTTTTCCTCCATTTTATATGAAAGGGGGTTGGTGGTCTTTGGTTTTTTATTATAAAAGATCTCGGTATTCGAAATAAGTAGAAATTCTGATAGAGAAAGATCATACTTACAATTTTACAATAATATTTTTAACTGTACAATCAACGTTTTATAATTTTCTAATATTTATTCATACATTTGTTTAGATTTTATGTAAACATTTTAAAAGAAAAAGAGAGAGAGAGAGAGAGAGAGAGAGAGAGGTTGCATAGTGAAATTTAATACTAACAATAAATTAATAATTCTTGGATATATTTTTGAAAAATATTTTTATCTTTTATTTTAATTATTTAGAAGATGGTTTATTTATACAAAAATAATTAATTTAAATATATTGTTCGTTTTTCAACAATTGGTATTTTTTGTATTTAAACGTAATGGAATATAATTTTTAAACAAAAGAAGATTTAGGTGTATTATTCAAAAAACAAAATTGCAGTTTAATTAAAACAAGATGTTTTTATTACAGCGAACGTTAATTCGTGTATTAACTCAAACAACGTTTCAACGAAAAGACTACGTCATCTTCTAATTCCAGAAGAAACTTAGACACCATTTTTCACTCTAAAAGCGTCTCTCTTTCTCTCTCTCTCTTTCTTTCTTATTGTAACTTTGTCAGTTTCACTCGACCATATGCCTTTTTGAATTATCCCCAAGTTTAGAAAATGCTTGCCTTTGTTTCACGTTATAAAATATTTTAATATTTTTCCATCCCTTTTCTCCAACAAAAATATTTTATGCAAAAAGTTAACAAATCGTATCAAAAAGTATGTAAATTTTATTCAATTGTTTAAATATTCTTATAGCAAAAAAATAAAATAAAATATCATAAAAGAAACCAACTTTTTTCCTACGATCTTCTTGGAATTCTATCGGTAAAACAGAAATCTTTCCACAAAAATATTTTTATACGACGATATTAATTGTACATCATTTCAAATAAGTACAATGAGTATGATGCATTGAATTGAGATTTAAACAAAAATTATTTATTTCTTTATTTTCCTTTAATTTAATAGAAAATATTTTAATAAGTACGTCGAACTCGAGCACGAAGAACCTGGTGTTTCGTAAATAGAATAGCAACGAAGTCGTACCGGATACGATCGTTTATACATCTTCCGGTTTCTCGTAATTTATTTTTCCAACCGGTAAACCCCCACCCCCTACCCTAACCACAGAAGGTCTGCACCACCATAAGAAAAAAATTTCGTATTTTCTCACGATTATTTTTTCTTTTTTCAACCATATACGACAGTACCCGATTTATCAGACAAAGAGGAAAATATTCTTTGAATTCTCTGACATAACATGTGTTCGCGTGAATAATCTTGATTTTCATTTTTCTTTCAATAAACTTCCCCTTCTCTTTCTCTCTTTCCGATTCCAAGTACGCATTAAAATAAAAATTGCTATCAGTGATAAGTTATCTACGAACAAAAGATTACAGTTTCCGATATCAAAACTGACATATTGGAATTATTTTCTCTTTATTTCATTCTTTTTCTTATTTAAAAAAAAATGATAAATTTATAAATTCGTTTTTCGAAATTTCTAACACGGTTAACAATCCACATTTTGATATTAAATTGTTTAAAATAATTACAATCTAACCAAACGATGTTTATTATTATTATTATTATTATAATTATTATTATTATTATAAATTATAAATCTCTGTAGATGATAAATCTTGATCGATACTTCGATCAACGATATTGTTAATCCTTATCGTTTTTATCTGCTAACAAAAATAATTAAATTCGATCAAAGAAAGATATAATTACATATATATATATATATTTATACATTTATAATTAAAAGATATCAGAAACATATTGAAGAGAATATATTCGCACACAAAAAGAAAAATAAGTAGCAACAGCAGCAGAAGGAAAAAAAAATGTCTTATTAATTTTAAATGCGAATCTTACAATGGAGAATTAAATTTTATAAATAAGCGTATATAATTATATACTTCAGGTATAATATCGAGTATATATATATTAAGTGATTCTGATATAGGATTATTACTTTTTACGAAAACAAATTATTATCCTGACGTTGATTAAACGATTATCACCAAGTTTTGCCATTAAAAAATTACCTTACAAATTTAAAACAAAAAATATATATATAAATTGTATTCTTTTCAAACGATACGAATGTGATCGAATATGATTATTAAAAGAACTTTTTAAAGAAACAACAAAATTATTTCATTTAAAGAATAATATTTAAACAAATATTACATGTTGTATTTCATAGTAGTTATTCGATGGTTCCAAAATCTTGGAAGACGATACACCTTGGGATTTACACATCCTTTTTCCATTCGATTCAAATTTCGATTCAAATTTCTATTCTTTTATATTTTATATATTTTATTTATGTTCGTTAGACGCTCAAATATTGGAAACAACAACCAGTCGAAACGTACAAGGCTAACTAAATCGTACGCGAAAGTTCTACTTGATACGAGGTAAACAAAACACATGAAAAATATAACATACATATACATATACATATACATATACATATACATATATGTATGTAAACTTTGTAGTGGGGAAAATCCGATCGATCAATACACACAGATGATTATTCTTCCTATGCAAGATATTATTTAGAAATATCGTTAAATTAACTTTTTCTCCCCCTTTTACAATTAATTATTTATTTAATTAATTAGTTATATTTTTTTTTTAGTATCTGTTTTTCGACAATTGTATTTTCACGGGATATAAAGTGCACGCACACAAAAATATAAACACACGAAAATAATAAAAATATTAAAAGAAAAAAAAAAAAGAAAAATTTAAAGAAATCCTTTTATGAGCGTGGCCATTATTCCCAGGAGAGACTCGCGTCATGCAACTAGTTAATCGAAACACACTTCGCCAACTAATCTCTCTGAGGAGAGTAAGGTGAAAGAAACCTGCTGAAGTACTCGAGGTGGATGAACGAATTCAGAAGAGTGGGAATAAAACCGGCCGAGCTGTTCTTTTTGTTTACCTTGCATATATACGCAAGGATACACACAGGGTGGTCGTGAAAATTTTTACATTTAAAGAAAGAAAATTATTCTAATCCTTCTTACACAAATTTAATTCAATTCAATTTAATTGAAACGATCTAACTTTTTAATACATAATTTTTTATTTTTACTATTATTTTTTGTTGCAAACAAAAATAATATTAAAAAAAAAGAAACAATATTAATGAGATAATAATTAAAGTTTATATTAAATTATATTTTAAAAAGAGATTATATATATTTAATAAAATTATATAGCAACGAATGGAGACCAATTGAATTTCTCTAATATTTTATTTAATTATTATTATTATTATTTGTTTTTTTTTTCTTATTTTATTTAGGTCGCTTTCATTATCACAAAGCCAATACATTTCTATATACATTTATGTATATACATATATATATATGTGTATACATGTATTGGACACAAGTAGTAAAGTAGAAAGTGCGCACGTTTCACCAAGACGATCGATAAGCGAATTAGTTTCACGAGGGTTACCATTTATCACTTTGTTAGATGAAAATTGATAGTACTGCAGCGTCTGAAGATGGGTATCAAAAGTTGAAATTAAAAAAAAAGGAAAATATGAATTAAGAAAAAAAAAGAAAGGGGTAAAAAGTAATAGCATTAAGTTTGGTTCACCCGTTATAAACCACGAACGTGAATCGTGTCACGTAGACGGTGGTCTCTCTCGTAAATTCTAATGTCTATATTTTTATTTGGGATGTTTTTTCTTTTCTTCACTTATCTATCAATGAGACAATTCAATGCAAATACTTATTTCATTCACTAATATGCAAAATTCCTATTCATCATTCTTATTTGAAGTTTGCAAGTAATTTTAATCTTTAATTGATCAAACTACTATGGTCTGACATTAATCAAAATTTGTTTTTGGTTTTTTAATATCTTAAAAATTTGATACGTTTTATAACAAATTATTGGTTAATGGGATTGTGAAAAAAAAAAAAAGATTTATTTTCAATATTGTTTTTTGTCCATAAATTCTATCTTATAAACCTCAACACACCACACCATGCTGTTTATAAATCCAACTTACTTACGTAACTTATCTCGCGTTCAACGAGTAAAAAAATAATTAAAAATTAATACAAAAAAAACAATTCTAACACGCACACATTTCGTATAAAGTAAAAGGAAAATTATTTTTGCTCCAATACGTTAACACAAAAAAAAAAAGAAATAAATTAATAAAAAAAGAATTTAAAAGGAATATTTCAATTAGTAAAATATCAAACGAAAAAATTTGCCTTTCCACTTTATAAAAATTATATTTTTCCGACATTTTATTTTTTTTTACCGAGCTCGATAAATGTTTAAAATTTAATTAAAAAAATTTATTTAATATAAATTGCATAACAGAGGTTAAAGTTAAATATGAAACATATTGGAAGCAAAGAAATAATTATCATAAAGTTATCGAAAAGTGTTATAAAATTGTAAATACCAACTTGCACACGTATACGCAAATATAAGCCCGTTGTTAAAGACAATTATTAACAAAGTGAACGGTATCACTCGATGCTAATACGTATTTAACTATCGCAATATATTACAAATTTAGTCGTTAAGAATAACGCACATGTGTAAGATTTACGTCACACATTGAAATTAGCACTCTCGAGAAATAATTATCACGACACGTTTGCATATTGCACACAGCCTCCCAACACACATACACAAACACACAACACATACACATTACATTTTCATATAAAAAATTATATACTCGTTTTCCTCTCATAATTACCATTGAATGAACAAATTAAAAAAAAAACATAAATGAATAAAGGAATCTAGCATTCCCCCATCTTAATTATTTTCTAATCTAAGCAATGATTAGCATTAATGTTCCAATATAAAAAAAAAAGAAAAGAAGAAGGAAGGAAGGAAGGAAGAAATGTGAACCATTTGCAATTATACTAATTATAAATTTAATGAGAAATGAATATTAATAGGCCGGTAGATCAATTAGTAATATGCAAATGAACATACGGTGTCGTACAATACATCAACATCGATTGAATGGTAGACCCTTTCAAGGTAACTACTACGAGAAAGCGTAACTCTCGTAATTATGTAATTGTCTACGCAATATGATTGTAAGTATTGTAAATGTAGTAGGGAAGGGGTGTTACGTATATGTGTTTATATATATATGTGCATGTATTTGTATATGTGAACACATTGAGTCCATCTTCGAAGAATCAGAGAGACCGGTTAGTTGTGCCAGCAAATAAGACACTCGTCTAAAGAAGGAACCTCGTAAATACTTTTAACTTATTCAGACCACGGCCTGAGTTTCATTCTTAGATCTTACATAGTATATATATATATATACATACATACATAAGTTATAGGATGTATTAAATAATCGAGATAATGGATGTCGATGACCGTATTTACCTAGTATGATGTATTAACAATTTTGTATTTTATTTTATTTTATTTTATTATATTTCTCTTTTTCGTTTATGTTAAGTTAATTATGTAAATGGTACTGCAGTATCAATTTAATCATTTTTAATATATTATATTAATAATTTAACTCTTATACTTTCTTTTCATTAATATAATAAATAGTATATTATAATATATTACATATATGGTGTATTATAAAATACATACACATACATATATATATATATATATATATATATACATATTACGCGTGTGTTATCTTTATTATTATTTTTTATATTTAGAAATTATTAAAAATTACGGATAAATTATCTTTCTTATTACTTCTCTTTTTTATTTTTATTTAAAAATAAAATATAAAAATATACTATAGAATAAAATCTTATAAATGATGAGTCATATCAGATATTAGTCAAACCGTTCGATACAAGAAGTAAAAGGTTTTAAATTTGAAATGAAGAAATGATAAAAATATTCGATCGAGATATCGAAAGTCTCTCGTAACAAATTTCATTTAAATCATGACGAAATAATACGCGAAAGAGTATGATTACTCGGTGATAACAAAATTGATAAAAAAAAAAGAAAAAATATATATTAATAGAATTTGAAGGAAAGAAAATAAATTTGGTTTTAAATATGAATATTACGTCAACTTACTGAGACGATTGGAACAGCATTGAAATTCTTCTGTATATCATTATTCGTTTGTAAAAACAGTGCACGTCTCGTTGCTTGTCGAGTAATCTCGTTGGAAAATTCATTTCCTTCCTTTTCGCAGCTAGAATTTTGTGCTTTATCGCGACCCTTGAAAACCCTCCTAGCCGAACTTTTTCTAACTTCGGCGAAGGCGATACCTCTTAGCAACATTTCACGAATAAATAAAAATAATAATTTTCACTGTTTTATTTTGTTCTTCACTATCTTCGAACACAAATATTATAATCGTTGATTTTAATTTTGTTAGATAAATATTTTCTTTATTTTTTTTTGTTTCTCTGTCTTTCTCTCTCGTTTAATTAAAGGACACATACGCACAGTATGTTAGTACACTTCTCACTAATGAATCTTACGATTATCGCATAATCTTTCTATCGTTAAATATCATATTTACAACGCCCTCTGTATTATTTGATTTTATAAAATATAAAACGATGATAAGAAATAAAAAAGATAGAGAGAGAGAGAAATAAATTGGTAAAAAAGTATCGAAAAGATACGAGGCACTGATGATTATTGCGATTGCAACTGAACACATATATGTAGTTTTGTATGTTAAGTATACCTGTCGATGGTCTAAACCAATATGGGTTCTCCTCTTATCGTTAGATATCCGTTGATAATACCAAGTACAATCTCAATAAAAAGCGATTATTTCCTATCATACAAAAGACACAAATACCACACACCTATATAAATCTATATGTGTCCCACAAAGTCTTCACTGACAATTAAAAAATTATACACAATTTATTTTTTAACGAATATTTAAAATTACACCATCGTGGACAACACAAGATTCCTAGCAGAGATTTAAATTTGAGAACGATAAAATCCAAATATCGTTGTTCCAGTAATAAAACAATATCGGTTTTTTTTATTTATGTTTTTTTTTTTTACTCGGTAATACGATTTTTAGGACACCGTATGTATGTGTATATGTATGTAATATCGAGATGTCTTTTATTGATCGTTGGAGACATTATATATTATTTTATTTTTTCTTCAACTCATTGCATTTGAGTACTTTGGAAACAATTTGCAATGAATTCATTTTATTCTTTTAAGAAATTAATTAATAAATTTTAAGAAAAAAAAAAAATAAATAAAGTAAGATTTGAACGTATTAGGTAAATGAAAATTTGTTAAGTAATTGGTTGATTTTTTAATTAATTAATTTTTCTTCTTCTTCTTCTTCTTCTTTTGTTTAATCCTTTTTTTCTTTTTTCTAGAGATCCAACAACTACTAGTTGAGAATGACATCACTTGGATAGTTCAACCTTTGTCACATCTATCTCTCTCTTTCTCTCACTCTTCTCTTTCAATCTTTTTTATTTCTTACCGGCCGATATACGAAAGTTACTTTTTCGTTGGACTGTACGCTGCTAAGCCTGCTTGACTCCTACCAAGATTAAGGTAATGTTCGTACCTCTTATGATACAATAGCTATGTAGTCATTTCAGTACTCTATGGTGCTTCTACTTGGATTGCTGCTAAAACGTTTGAATTTTTCCGTGAGTTTTGTGCAAAAACGGTTGACCGGTTGGCTCGTTGAAATTTTTCATATTTACAAGGGGAATTAAAAAAAAAATATAAAATTTAAGGTAGTAAAGACGATTCATTTCTATCATCTTCTTCGGGCATCTCTTATCGTTCCATAGATACATCAGTTTAAAATGATTCATTATTTTTCTTATATACGCATACATATTTCAATAGAGTGAATGCATGTTAATTATCATTGATATTAATATTTATGTATACGTATATTTAAAAAAAAAGAGTATAATGACGATGATAATTATCGATACGTTGTTATCAAATGGAACATAAAAAAGTAGAACGTTATCAAATGAAATTGTTTCTTAGTAGTATTATAATAACGATTCTTATAACATTAGTACGTCTCCTCAACTTGTGCATGATCCTTCGTTAAGGATCATAGTTCTGGAAAAATACAAATTATAGTTTTCTATAACTCACCGTGACGTAGTATCAAATTTCTGGTTTCCACTAGGGAAACCACCACGATCACCAGCCAAAGGCGTTGTAAGTACACTGAAATGAAAAAGAGAGAGATTATTAAACAATGCTATTTATTTATTTTTTTTCATTTATTAGTGATATCGAGTAGATCCAAGAAATAACTTTAAGAATTTATTTACTAGCTATAACGTTTTGAAAAAGTTTCATCGAGTAATGATAAAATCCATTTGATGATTCACACGCATTCACGGTTTCTAACAAATACAATCACTTTTACACTGCTAGACAACTACATTTTTGTCGATATTACGTATACATTCATACATTCAAATTTTTTAACGAATATCAAACTAAGTGAACAAAATAAGAGAAAGAATCAGAGTTTCTATTGAAGGACAAACATAACCTAAAATATAAAAACAATGGTAAAAAGTTATCATATTATATAATTATTCAAATTCTTTTATTACCATATCATAGTTAACCACATGAAATATTTAAGAAAAAGAGAAAGAGTATAATCTATAGAAATTCAATCGAAGTATAGTTAGAAAAAATGTGATGAAAAGAGTTATTAGATCAAATAAACATCATAGAAACACATAAATTAAAATTCTCTTACTCTTGAAATGAAGTAAAATATCTCATAAAATCAGAAAAGAAAATAAGAGTTTCTATCGAGTAAAGGAAATGAAGTATTTATAAAAACACTGGTAAAAAGTTATTATGTCATAATGAAAGAAGAAGTGCAAAGTACATATGAGATATCGTTGAAAGAATCTACAGAAAAGTTCTCCCAACAAGTGTATTAACTTGTAATCTTGATATAAATCGTATATAAAAATAAAAATAGAGAGAAAAGAAATAATAAGGGGTAGGAAGGAGGGGCATAGAAGAAAGATACGAAAATGATGAAATGAACGAACGAATGATCGGTAAAAAGATTAGATCAGCTGTTTTGTTGGCATGAATCAAAGTCGCGTGTACTGTATAAGTGACAGAGAGGGTCGCGTAGGTCGCGTTTAAAATAAATATTTCAACTACGAGTTTAAAAATGTCTTTCTTCTTGCAATAGAATAAAATAAAAAAATGTCGTTTTCTTTTAATTACCGGGAGTAGGAAAGGACGATGGAATAATCCTAATGGTCGGGAGGATCGAGGTCGTTTGTGTCACTCTGCTCCTTTAAATCTATCGATTGAAGTTCCTTGCGTCTACATACGAACTACGAAATTAGGTTAAAACTGCAGCGCGATACTCTTTCTCTCTTTCTAACACACACGTTCGTTCGTTCTTTCTTTCGTTCTTCCTCGAAACCGATACTTGTCGTTACTCGTATGACATTGATTTTCTGAAAACACTTACATGGTTGTTGATCTTATTTTAATTTTCCAAGAATCGACAGATAGAAGCCAATAAGAATAAAAGAAATAAAGTAAGACAGACAGATAGGCAGATAGTTAGGTTAGGAAAAATGACTAGGAAAAGAATTATTTTTTAAGGTGACAGAAAAGGATCATGGAGGGACGAGAGAATAGACTCGGTCCATGTCCTTTTCTTTCTCTCACACATACATACACGTATCTCAACCACCCACGCATTCACACGTACAACACACACGCATAGTTTATATATGTATATATATATATAGATATAGATAACACTGAATCACCTTGCACTTTTCCCTGTATTCGTACATTCTCGTCAGGAATGAAAGATTTGTTGATAGTCGGGATAATATCACCCGAGATGAACCGTCACACGACTGCTATCAGACTTTTATTATCAAACTCTCCGACCGATGCACGACTCGCGCACTCGCGTAACAAGAGACGACGAACAACGTATATATGGTATGTATATACTCTCTTGTATATATGAATGTATTTATAAAGAGAAGGACAAGTTTAGTCACTACATTGGACGTTCATTCTTTTTCTTCTTCTTCCTCCTTCTCTTGTTATTTTTCTTGCTTCTAACACGAACAAACCTTACTCGTGTATGTGAGGCAAGAAAAAGAAGAGAAATAAAAAGGGTTGTGTTTTCTCGACCGTTGGAAGTACTGGTGTTAACTGTACGGCTGACAATCAGTTAAAAACTCGCGTTAAATATAGGATCATTTCTATCGCGCCGTGAAAAAGATCGTCTTAGCGGGTTTCCTTTTCTTTCTTTAGTTTGTTCATGGCGCTCCACTCGGTTTTACTTATAAGTTCGTATTTATTTTAAATATCCGACACTCTTTCCGAAGCTTACTATGAGCGAATACGCTCATAGTAATTCGCTTTTCTATATTGTGAATTGGTAAAGGCGTATGCTGATTGGTCGAATCTTTTAAACCAATCAGAGAACGTTGCTCGTTGTCCACTCGCGAGAGCGATAGGAATTTTCATGGTGTTAGAGTATTATGTATGTGTATATATATATATATATTCTTTCTTTTCTAACTTATGTTACGTTAGGTTTATACGTAAGATCGCGTCTTTACTTTATATATTTATAAAAATATATATATAATTAACAAACGCAAGATATGCGTAATATTAGAGTCATTTGTATCATCGATATATTTTACTCATATTTAGGTTAGATCATATGAAATTCGTGTGAAGATTTTAATCGAATTAACTTAATATCGTAGTTACGAGATACATATACAGATCTGGTTTTTATTAGGCTATGTTGTCATTGTAAAATAATGTATGTAGTTTAGAGATATTTTAGTATTCCACGTTGGTAATAACAGGAGATGAGGAATCATTGGTCCTAACGGAAATTCGGCAATGCAGCAGACATGGCGCGAAATAGAGCCGGCGCTGTCGGTCGTTCCTCGTTAATCCGTACGAATAAACCATAGAATATAAGTAGTCCTTTTTTTCTTCTGGGGGTTATGCGTTTGTAGTGTTGTAGAGGATTGGGTGGTTGGATGCGCACGCTCCTCCTACACCATCATACAACATCTCTCACATCATCACGAGCTATCACTACCACCACCAAACCCATATTAACTATATTCGATTGCTACTACATAATCGTGAAAGGTTTTTGATAGTGTTATATTCGCGCGTGATGCGCTTGCGTTTAGTTGCTGCATTGGTAGTGGTAAAGGTGGTGGTGGTGGTGGTAGTAGTGTAGTAGTCGTGTCATCGTCGTCGTTATAACATATTCGTAATCGTCGGTAACGTAGTGGTGTGTGAATGACGCGGAGAAACGACGACCAACACGACGATGAAACATTTCTGCTAACATACATCCATACATACATACATACGTCACATACATACATGCATGCACACATAGAGATACGTAGCAGCACATAGATACACGAATACGTCCTTGCGGCAATGGGAAAAGTGGCGGCGTATGCGCGGCTCCACGCTAGAGAATTTTTCTCCCTCGCGGATGGCAACCTGGATATCGATTGTCATTATTTATATCGTACGTTTCCTCTTCAGTCATCGATTCACTTTTTACATTTTACATTTTTACAGTAATGAGAGAGTTAAGTTTAGATAGCCGTACGGTACACTAAGTTACCCACAACCTTCCCTCGATGTGTGATCACAGGTGTTGTTGAGGGAGTCGAGTGAAATAGAGAATGACGGATAGCCAGCAGCAGTTTTGCTTGCGGTGGAACAACTTTCAGGCGAACATCACGAGCCAGTTCGAGGCGTTGCGAGATGATGAAGACTTCGTCGACGTTACCTTCGCCTGCGATGGCAGGCGACTTCAGGCTCACAAGGTCGTCCTATCCGCTTGCAGCCCTTACTTCAAGGAGTTGTTCAAGGTTAGAAAACCGTTTCTTCCCGCTCCCCACCCTACTTTTCTTCCTTATCCCCTCCCTCCTTCCTTCGCCCCCTCGCATCCCCTCTTCGATTTCTCTCTCTCGCTCACCTGCTTCTTTCCCCTCCACCTCCTCCCATTCCCCCTCTAATTTTGCTCTTTCTCTCTTGCATGCACGCTACTCCCCCTTCCTCTTCCTCCTCCTCGTCCTCCTCTTTCTCCTCTTCCTCCTCTTCCTCCTTCTCCTAACACGTTTTCGATTCCTCCTTCTCTCTTTCTGTCTCTCTCTTCCTCCCACCTACTCTCATCGTCCCATCTCTTTTTCATCTTTCTATATGTGCTCCGCTCGTATGCGCACGTAATATGCATTTTAGTCGCTTCGTCCGACCGTTAATAATTCCAAAATTACACAATACCTATTTGCGCGACGTGTCCCAGCCGTTTTTTTTTTCTTCTTTATTTCTTATCTACCTGACACGTTTTCAGCTCTCAAATTTGTAACCATAACGCACTATGTACTACTATAAGTGCAATGCCGATGCAGATGTCCTTTTGTTATTTTTCTTTTCTTTTTTTTTCTATTTCTGTCTCTCTCTTTTTCACGCACAATTAACTAATTAACTACCCAAATACACGCCCCCCCCCCCGTATATGCAAATATTTAATTACACAGGGGGAATTTTTTTATTTTTGTTTAATTTTCTTTAGAATTATTGCAAATTAATTAGGCTCACGCTTTCCTTGTTTGTTTTAATTAATTGCTTTTGTATGAAATATGAGAGAGAACCAGAGTTTTTTTTTTTAATAATGAAATTATTATTATTATCATTATTATTATTATTGTCATTATTATTATTGTCATTATTATTATTATTGTTATTATTGATTTTTTCCTTTTTATAAGAAATACAAATACGAAATAAAATAGAAACATTTAAAATTGTATGACTTTCTACTTATCTAATGCATGACTTTTAATATTTATGATAAAGCACATTTGAAATATTTTTAGTCGCTGTTAAGATATTTGATACCTTGAAAAGAAAATAATTTTAGTAACAATTTAGTAATACAGTTGATTTTTTCCAGACCAATCCCTGCAAACATCCAATAATTTTTATGCGGGATGTGGAATTTGAACATCTACAATCACTGCTGGAGTTCATGTACGCCGGGGAAGTAAACATTTCACAGGCTGAATTACCTACTTTTCTGCGTACAGCTGAATCTCTACAAATCCGTGGTCTCACCGACTCTCAAAGTAGTCAGCACAACAACGAAAAGGTAATTAATGTGATAGTACTTTTGTATACATTAATTTATTTTAAAAAAGATAATTGTGTATATGTGTAATTTAAATCTTATGTAAAATATGCAGCTCTTGAAGACGAATAATGTTCACGCATCAAATGGCCGTGGTCTGATCTCACCGAGCTTGGACGATGAGCGCAGTAAAACTCCACCACCATCGAGCCCTCCACCACTAAAAAGGCTGTGTAAAAGAAGTGATTCACCTCAAATCTCTAGTCCAATACCTACTGTAACGCCTAGCGCTAGCAGTATACCTCTCACACGACCGGTTATAGAGCCGCAAGTTCAGCTTGACTGTTATAAGGATATTGATATTGTGGAGGTAATTGTTAGTACACTTGTTATTTATATTATGTTCAATAATATTTTTGGTTATCTTAAATATTACATACAT
>JACGTP010000031.1:1069560-1098087 GCA_023678845.1 Mischocyttarus mexicanus | reverse complement strand
TTATTATTACGTGTATTTAAAAAAAGGGGTGGGGGGAAGAAAAAAAAGAAGGAAAAGTATAAGATCGAAGATTCGAGTTTCTTTGCGAAGCTATAATAATAATAATCTTTTAGGGTTTTTTTTGTTTTTATTATATTTTAATTAATATTGTTTTCTTCCATCTCTTCTACGCGATCGACTTAATTTTTTGTTTTCATCGGAACGAAAAAATAGGAAGGAATTTCTAAACTTGTTCGTATTTCGATTCCTGCTGTTTTTATGCAGTCTATGTATAAATCAATTTATTATTATTATTATTATTATTATTATTATTATTTAATGTTAGATAAAATAACAAAAAAATGGTTAAGGAATTTCTTTATAGAAGAAATGAATTTTTTTTAACGGTCATGGCACTTAAACGAGATACAATTAAATATAATAATCTCGAATAAGATTGTAAGCCTTTATGCATTGTAATCATTATGGGGTGTAATTTATGGTTGTACAAATATATATATACATATATATTTGTTTTTTTTTTTTAATTATTGTATTAACATTATTAAGTTTATTATTATTAATTATTATTACTATTAATTATTATTAATTATTATTGTAATTAATTATTATAATAATCATTATTATGCAACATGTATTTTCTACGTAGACCTTTCAGTTACGACTTAAGCGAATATTCTATTGTTTATCTTTTATTTAAAATAATTTTTTTTGGTATTATCCTTCCTCGTGTTCTTTTTTTTTTAAAGAAAAACGAGTAAAGAAACAAACAAACTAATAAATAAATAAATAATTAATGGAATAATAGATTACGTCGAGAAAATATCGTAACCGAAAGGGGATAAGAGAAAAAGAAACAAAAAAGAAAAGAAAATGAAGTATTGAAAAGTATTGAAAAGTATTGAAAAGTATTGAAGTATTTTTGTTAGCTTTAATTTAAACAAAATTATGTGTCTGATTATAAAAAAAAAAAAAGAAAATCTATGGGAAAAATTGTGATATGTGATCGTATTGTATATTATTATTATTATTATTATTATTATATGTTATAATTATATTATAATTATTATTATGTTATATATTACAATTATTATTATTATTATTATTATTATTATTATTATTATTGTCTATATATTTTACTTTGTATTTTCTTTATTCGATGATGAAGATGTTTAATGAAACGTTTAACAAACAATTATTTTTCTTTTTTTAAAAATAAATTTCATTTAATATTATTTTATTTCATATTTTATATTTTATGATTATCAATGTGTCTCGATATACATACATACATACATTCATGCATACATACATACATACATACGAATAATACGTAATATAAGTTGCTCGAGTTGTTATTTTTCTTTCATTTTAATCATTACACATATCCTTTTTATATATTTTCTCTTTCTCTCTCTCTCTCTCTCTTTCTGTTTTCTATTCTCACTTTTGGTCTCAAATTTATTCTTTATATTCCTTCATTTACCCAATTACAAGCAAAAAGGTTGAATCTTGGAATCCTAATCGAAAAGAACGAGATTATTGATAAACAAAAATATGAAGAAGAAGAAGAAGAAGAAGAAACGAAAATGAAATTAACGACGAGTCACCAATTACCTGAATTATTTATACCTAATCATTTATTATTTTTTTTTAAATTATTATTATTATTATTATTATTCGGACGTTGAATAGAATAGCAAAAAAAAAAAAGATACGAGGGACGACACGTAGATAACTTCGATCCTTTTTTCGGTTGCAGTTCGTTGCATTTATTTTTATTTTTATTTATTTGATTTTTTCGAGTTGTCATATACCGTCCTCATTAGCGTGATTTAATAAAAATATTTTATTCACTTCCAATTCCTCGTCGTAGAAATGAAAAAAAAACAAGAAAGAGGATGAATTTTCTCATTAATTTAATAATTAATTAATCATTTTATATAATAATAATAATAATAATAATAATAAATTAATTAACGCGTTAGTAGTGTTTGAGAATATAATACTTGATTAATAACATTATGCATTTACTTTAGTTCCTATTATATTATTTTTTGTTTGGTCCATTTTTGCTACATTATTCTTATCGGTTTTAATTCGATAAAAGTAGAAGGAAAAAAAAACAAGCATAAATAAATAAACAAATAAATAATAATAAATAGGGAAAGTGATGAAACGAATGAACGAGAAGGGGCAAACGGAAAAAACGGTGTTCATTTTTAAATGAAAAAAATTCAAAATAAAGAGAAAAGAGTAAACACAAGAAGCAAAGGGAGTACAAAAATGAAAGGATGGTATTATGTGCAAGGAAAAAACAAACCCCCACCTCTTCCCTACTAAAATAAAAATAAAAATAAAGTGTAAAAGGAAAAGGGTTAAAAGAAGGGGGGAAAAAAAGGAAAAAGAGAGAGAGAGAAGGAGAAAGGAATATGTGCGTTTGATTGTATGCGAGATGAAATTTCTGAAGGGTTGAAAAAAAAGGGAAAAGAAAAATGAAACAAAACCCCCCCCCCAAAAAAATAGATTTCTCTGTGCACGAAAGGTGAAGTGGAAAAATACATCGCATGACTGTATAAACAGATAAAAAGAATGTTTGTATTGGTGTGTACGTGTGTACGTGTGTTTGTAGTTTGTGAACGAGAATGAAAAACACGGACAGAACGTATGCGTGTGGTGTGGGGTGGTTATGTGCATGCATGAAAGAGAAAGAGAGAGAGAGAGAGAGAGAGAGATAGCGATAAGGATATTTCTCGACCGAAAAAAAAAAAAGCAACAACATTTTTGGCAAGCGGCGCTTTTTGTTCTGTATTCCGATAAACCAAAAAAAAAAGAAAAAAAATGTATAAAAAAATAAGAAAAAAAAGGAAAAATACCGGAAAATATAATAAGAAAAACTATAAAACGAGAGAAAAAAAAGGGGGGGAAAGAAAACCACAAAAAAAAAAAAAAAAATAAATTTAACAAAAAACCATAAACATGTCAAGCGATACATTTGAATAAAGTAATTCACATTTGTACGACACCCGTGCGATTGTTATTTATTTTTCAAGCGAAAGTATAAATAATATAATATTATTAATATAGAAGAATAAAACAAACAACAACAAGAAAATATATATATAGTAATAATAATAATAATTTTCATATATCGTACACATATACATATACACATACACATATACACGCCTTATAGGACTTTATTAATCGATACTTTTAATTAACTGGATCAAATTTATTTCACTTTTATATTTTTATTAATATCAATATTAGAATATTATCCCGTTCCATATGAAATACAGTAATCCCCCCTATAACGCGGTACTCTTATAACGCATTTTCATACTACGCGATTTCAGTCCCTCGTATAACGCGTGTTTTCCCCCATATAACGCGGGGATTTTGTTTTTGTGTGTACTGTGAAATTTATAATGATTTGAAGTTTGACAGTTAACAGTTCATAGATAATTTCACGTACCTCTGCACATTGTGTCAATTGAGAATACTCCTACAACGCGTTTTCCTATTACGCGGAACGAATCTACCGCGTTATAGGGGGGATTACTGTATTTAACAAAACAAAATTATTATATCTGAAGTAACATAAAACGAACAACTATTTGGTTGTCAAAGGTTTGTCAAGTATGAA
Organism: Mischocyttarus mexicanus; assembly: GCA_023678845.1. Taxonomy (NCBI): domain Eukaryota; kingdom Metazoa; phylum Arthropoda; class Insecta; order Hymenoptera; family Vespidae; genus Mischocyttarus; species Mischocyttarus mexicanus. The sequence continues at coordinate 1,094,438 of JACGTP010000031.1, read as the reverse complement.
ATCGAATTTCAATTCAATTATGTGCATTTTTTTTTGCTCCATGTCATACTGACAACCCTAATATTTAAATTATTTCCTAAACTTTGATTTTTAGATCGATCGATACATATTTCTTTTTTAAGAGCATTTCTTTTACATCGATAGTAATTTATATAATAAAGTATTGCAATATGAAAGAACGGTTCTTTACGAAAAAGTTGTTTCATTATTTTAATAGAATTTTTTAGTTTTGTTCTTTTTTTTTGTTTTATTTCGTAATTAAGTTTATGGGGTAAAAAAACCGTAAGAGAGACGACCACGTGATTTCAATGATTATTATATCGGGTTGAGTGTATAAAAGTTTGTGCAGATTTATTAAATATGTAAACGTTATTTTTGAGTTTTCCTTAAAATGCTCGTCAAAAACTTTATCCAAGCATGCTAATATTTAACGATATAATATACGTGTATTATCTCATACACCTACATACACACACACACACACACACACATATTATCGAAAAAGAAATTCTCTTAGAAAAGAAGAAGAAGAAGAAGAAGAAAATGAAGAAGAGGAATAAGAACAAGAAGAAGAGGAAGAAGTTGTTTGAAGAATTTCGGTAAAAAAAAAAATCCATAAATTTAGATCACATAAAGCAGCGTATTAATTCGAATGAAAATTCGCGATAACCCTAATCGTGTTTAGTAAGATTTTCTGGTATTAATCGATCTTTTTAGGTAAAAAAGGATAGAACAGAAAAAAAATCGTTTGAAATAAAGTAAAGCAAAAAAAAAAAAAGGAAATGAAACGATACGAGCTAACTCCACGTGCCAAATACGCCGAGATATTTCGAACACGGCAACCAAAGTTCAATTACCGGACTCTAGAGAGTACGTAGGATAGGTAAAAAAAAAAAAAATAAAGGTCTCGAGTACTATTCCAGGTATTCTTATAGTTTTCTATGAAAGGGCTTTTCTTCTATTCGCAATACCATGGTAGAAATATATCCTTGGAACTTTTTTCCAATATCCATCCTGGTCTCAATGACGTCCACCCATTACCAACCCACTACTACCACTACTACCCATCACCGTTATTACCAACCACCAGAACCACAACCACAAACCATTACTATTACAACCCCAACCTTACACTATTGCTACTGTTACCACTAATACCACTATTATTATTATTATTATTATTATTATTATATATTTGGTTGGGGAATAAGTTTATTCGCATTTTAATATAAAATTGTTCATATTTTCTATCCCATCATTTTCCAATGATTTAGAACCGTTTTATTTATCATCCTCATAGATATGACAATTGCTAATGTCATGATTTTGATTCATTGTATTCGTCACTTTTATCGATTTTTTTAGAAACGAAACATTGCATAGGTTTACATCGAAATTTATATCCCATTCTGTTCGTAAACGTCATACATTTTTTTTTTATCAGCCTGAATCTTGATCTTCCCTTCTTTTTCTAATTAAATTTTAAAACTGATCTAATTTATTCTTCGTTTATATTTAATTTTAAGTGGCAATAATAATTTTGGGAGATTTGAAAAAATAAAGAAAGAATATAAGACACAGACACATACCTACTGGTCAGAATTTCATTAGGATGAAGATTACCTTTACGTGAGAACCGCATTGAACGTGAATGGATCATAACGGAATTGGGTAAAGCTACAAATGTGCATCAGAAGGGATGCATTAAATACATTAGATGCTATTTGTGGTTTCATATTCTAAAGGGGATTGTGTTACATTTAAATAACACAACATTTTATCTTTACCTAACAACATAAATTTGTCCGGTATACGGATTAATTATTTCGTTTTATCTTGGATAATATCATTCCTAAACAATCAAAGTTATTTTTTAATTAACATTTATAAACTTTGTGGATTTAATTGATTGTATAATAAATTCATTAAAAATATATATAAATAAAATAAAAATATATTTTCCAACAGAGGGTATTAAAAATTAACGCGTAAATCCAAGGATTGTGGTGAGATTGTTAATTATAAACAAAAAGAACAAAGAAAACAATATTTTAATTAAGCGTATGAATTTTCCATTATATGATATTGCATCCAGGACAATTTTCAAAAAAAGTACAAATGCGTTCGTGATTATTCAAACACTCGATGAAATTGAATGATCCTTTCCTCGTGGAAAATCCATTTGGTTAATAAAGTTTTTATTTAAAGAAAAAATAAAGAAAATTCGTATTCATTAAGAATGTACTTTAATTATCGTTTAATTATGTTACACTCTCGGAAATTCATTACCGTTTTTTTATTTTTCACCTGCCTTGGCTTTTTTCTTTTCTGTTTCACACTCTCTTCTTCTTTTCTTTTTTTTAATATAATTTTTTTTTAAGGGGAAATTGGGAGGATAAATTAGATAAGAATAAAGGAGAGAGAGAGAGTGGAGTGAGAGAAAGAGAGAGAAAAAAAAATACCTAAATGAATCATAAAGAATACTTTATAGGTGATTATAGCGATCATTCGGTTAACCTTTTTATAGGATACTTATCAATTCTTTTAATATCGTTGACAATAAGCTTTTACGAGACAGTAAACTTTTTTTAACGACTTTAGGGTTATATTTATTAAGTTTAACATTGTTGAGAGATCAATGAGAGAGAGAAAGAGAGAAAGAGAATGTGTTCAACAGATGTTAGTAACAATATCATTTATGTTTCTTTCATATTTCAATGATTTATTTTCGAAATATTATTTCATATTTTATTACTTCTTCCATTTCCATTATCTATGTTGTTGAAAACTTATTAGAATTATTTAGATGAAACATGTTAAATTACAATAAAATACAATTAATAATTATATCCTATCAAGAATATAATTCTCATTCGACAAGAATCCTCTGAAACTTTTTCCAATAAAAAAAAATACAAAAACAAGTCAACGTTTTAATTAAAGGGAACAAATTTCGAAGTCTCCCTTCTCGTTAGAGTCCTTTGTGGAAAAATATGTTAATTATGGAATGTTTTTATACGATGGAAAACGTGTTACGTCTACACATATTGACTTCTAAATAGTTCTGTCACGAATTCAACGTAAACATCAAATCGATACTCGAATCCTAAAGGATATTTTTTTGTTTTTTAAAAGGGTCGAATAAAACGGTAACTCCATTAACATATTATTTTTTTCTCACATCACTTTATTCTTTTTCTTTCTTTTTTTCTATCGGCATAGGTAAAATACACTTTCATAATATCGATCTGTACTTTATAATAAATTTCTAATTACAACGAGGATTCAATGTGTCATCCGAAAGCTATTTATATTCATGTCGTTTATGTTCGAGTCTAGTATACAGTCTCATATGAAATATGTGGGTATGTGTGTGTGTGTGTGTGTGTGGAAATAAATATATATATATATAAATAAGCATATATGTATCAAGCAAAGTCATTTAGAACAAATACCCCGAATAACACGATTGGTATTACTGATAATAAAAAAAAAATGTATATCAGACGAAATCTACTTGATTTTGAAGGTAGCATTAATCCTATAATTTAATATGTCACTCGATACGTTTATATATTTTTTTATATGAACAAGAATAATAAAAATTCGAACATAGCTGACTATAAAAGCGTCTTGAACATCATCAGTTACAAAAGAAAAAAAAGACTTATAATCATAGTCTACCAACCACTCTTTAGAAATTCAAGTAACTTTCATATTAGATATTTTTTTCTATCACTAATAACAATTTTATTGTTTCAGTAAGTTGTTTTAAATGATTTATCTGGTATACGTGTTTGCATAGATATACGAGGTAATTAAAAAGTTATTAGATCATATAAAAATAAAATAATAATTAGAGAAAAGAATAGGTGTCTGATGTGAAACAAGGAACTATATTTTTAATAGAAAACAATTAATTTACATTGAACAAAGTCAAGACGCGTTTGTATGTTAGAAAAGAAAGAAAAATAAATACTCGAGTATTTGAAAAATAAATCAAAAGAATAGAACGGTAACTAACCGAGATGTAATTGATTATGCATCATTGTGAAATAAATCTGACACTTGATCATATTTTAAAATTCATTTCAGTTCTATACATACAACGAAAGTTATTCCTGTCAATTATGAACGCATATCATACAATGTCTGGTTGAAAAAATTCTACAACGTTACCATAACTAATTAGATTTTATTTTAATTGAAAAATTATTCATATAATATGTTTTTAACACTAAACCACCCTACCACGCCGAAGTCAAATGTTAAAAAAGTTAAAAATTATGATCAGCTTACTCTTAGATGTACTTTGTCTTTGTATCCAATCCTGCATATCCATATCCATAACTGCACCATATCCATATATGCACATATCACTCTTAAGCACTGCACACACTCGCTCGCGTATGAATATCACTTGTATAAGAAAGAATACACGTACACGCGACGCGAAATAAATGTCACTTTATTTAATATCCTTGTTACACCTTCCGACGCTCGAAGAAGACTAACGATAATTATGAAAAGTAGATACGAATTTAATCGAAAGGTACCGAACATACACGAAGGTCAAATACAAATCTAACGACGAAATAACAACGTTCGGTTGTCAACCCCGGCCGAGGAGCGACGAGGAGTACCGAACGTAAACAAAACATTGAATGCTTGACTAAGCCGGTAATAAAGGAATGTTTTTTTATGTGTATTTCATATTTAACGAATTTCCTAGAAGTCACCGTGAGATAGAAACAGTACCGACGTTGAGCTCGTTTAACTTGGACCTACAGAGAGGTGAAAGTGTACTTTGCCTATCTTTCTCTCAATAAGCTGAATACGTTTGTACAACTGACCTACTCTTGTATCGTTGACCTACTTTTCTGACCAGTGACCTACTTTTGAACAACTGTTATCTATTTCTAATGATAGATTTTTATTAATTTTTTAATATTCAGATAATTAATAAATAAATTTATGTATAATATCAATTTCAGCAAACTTTGCAGCAAATGCATTATGCACCTCTTAATGTAGACCACATTCCCGAACTTTAAAAATATTTTGCTGTTAGATAGAAGCAACATCCTGTCAAAATGCTAATTTGACTGGACTATAAAGTATATTTCTCGGATATGATTTTTAATTAATTTTCTATGTCTCTTTTTTCAAATGGCTATCGTTTTGTTTTTATGAAAAGAAAATGAATACGATTAATAATAAAACAAGTTCATTATAAATATATATATTTTAAATAAATAATTACTTTCTATATGAATATTTATATATAATATATTGAATTTTTTTTGTTTAAAATAAAAAGAAACGAGATCGATCGGTTTTATTCGTGACACGAAATGTGGTTTGTCAGCTTGTCAGCTGTTTATCTTCCCACATCGATCGTAACACAACCGAGGGACACGATGATAAATTAAGATGCATTTTGCGTTATCTCCCTACTTTTTTTTTCTATTTTTTTTTTTATTCGATTTTATTTTACCTGTTTTACTCATATTTTTGATGCATTACCTGCAATCGTAGGTCACCTGGGATATACATATTCCATTTTGTCAGCTATTTTTATTTTTCTTCTCGTATATATTTTCTTTTTTATGAAATATGTGTTTGAAGATAGAGGGGTGTGTGTGTGTGTGTTAATAAAATATATCTGAGATATGATATAGATTATTTTGTATTATTTATTATTATTATTATTATTAATTTATAGGGGAAAGAGATATTAAATTTAATTAAGAATTCAACGATATCCTGGCTTGATTTTCTTTACAATCATTTTTTTTTATATACGAATGAATAATTAGATTTGTGTTGTTTTAATATTAACAAATTGTTCAATTTGTTTGAATATTATTAACTGTTTATAATAATTATATCGTTATTATGATATAGACTAAAAATATCGAAAACAATCCTTCCAATTGGTTATTTATATTTTTATAATTTTAAATATTTAACAGAAAGAGAGAGAAAGGAAGATACTTGTGTTTCTTCTCGAACGAGAAGAAACACAGGAACGATTTCGTAAAGAAAAATAAACGTTATCGAACCAAGAGAGAGAAAGAGAGAGAGAAGATAAATCTCACGGATTTCTCGACCACCACGTATAACAATTGTTTTTTATACGATCTCCCCCCTCCACACACACATATCCACCACAACCAGACGTAAAAATAAATTATTTCCGGAATTCGTATATATAAATTTAGAATTCCGAAGTAAATCCTACGTTGTTGTTCTAGTTAGAAAATTTACGAACAAAGATTTACACGTTACGTACTTGCAGGATCGTTGTGTATGTGTATGTGTTATAGTCGATAGAATAAAATTAAACGTGAAGAATACACGAAAGAAAGAAAAGAAGAAACTTAAAAAATGTAATCATATCGAAATTAATCGAAAAATTGTGTGTGTTATTCGTATTTTTCTTTAAGGAATAATAATGTTGAAAAAATATCTAAGGAAAATGGGGAAAGTGCATAATGTTAATGCACTTTATGTTAAATGCAGCCCTATTTTATCGAACCAACGTCACTGTTCTTCTTGTTTTTCCTTTCACGACAGGTCAAAGGATAATCCCATCCAGGAGATATCCTTTCTATCCTTGATCCTTTCGTAACGATGCATGAAAAGCTCGTTAAAACTGGAAGGTTTCTTCGTTTAATCGATTTTCGTTCATACTTTTGTTCTTTTTCTTTCTCTTTCTCTCTCTCTCTGTCTCTCTCTCTCTCTCTGTCTTTTTCACACGCACGCACACACCAACTCTTTATCCTTCGTTCCTTTATTTTCTTTTTCCTGGTTTTTTTTTTCTCTTCTTTTCCTATTTCTTTCCTCTTTTTGAAATATCAAAGATTCAATGAAGCGTATCGCTGAAGCTGACAGCAGGCTTCATGTAGAGGAAAAAAGTTTTTTGAGATCATCGTTGAGAGAGACATACAAATAAAAATATTCTCTTCTTTCTTCTTCTCTCTCTCTCTTTCTTTCTTTTTTTCAAAATAAAAATATAAAATTAAGCCGATTTTATTTTATCATTTTATACGGTGGTCAAAATTTATTTTGACTGTGGTAGTAATTCAAAATGTTAGGAAAGTTTTTCAAATAAGATTTAATTAATATTTTATTTTATTCTCGAGTTCACTTTTATTGAATTTTTAAATAATGTATTCTTTTTTTCTTCTTTACATATAAAAAAGAAAACAACAATTTTACTGTAGTGTTAACATGCATATGAGAAATAAATTAGGAATGATAATTATGTTTTAATCCATTAAATTTGTTTGAGTATTTGTGTTAATAATAGCTCATAACATGATAGTGTTGAGAAACCTTAACAGAAAGTGATACTGACGTCACATGTCAAGAGCATATGATTGATAGCAGTATACTAACGAACACATCCTACGACTTTCAACGATTTCTCTCTCTCTCTCTCTCTCTCGTATTGAATTATTACCCTTGGGATGTCGTCATTTTCTCGTCAATTATGTATTTTGCAAACTAAGGAGAAGGAACGTTCTCTGATGATATTCAAATGGTTTTATATTCCCATTCTAATAAATACAAAAAATAGAAATTAGAATATTTTCAATAAAAAATTACTTTCTATTTCAAACATTTCTATTCGAATCAATTTCGTAAAAGAATAATTACAATAATAATAATTATTATTATTATTTTATAAAAAAAACAATAAATAATATTTATTTATTAAGAAGATAGATTATTTTCTAAATTTGTATTTCTTAGGTACACGTTGTTAGTTTTATCTTTTCATACGTCAGAAAAACAAAATCCGTTATCGATTAGAAAAAAAAAATTGAACAAAGTTTCGAGTCGAATTAGAAACGTTATCGTAGATAATTTTCCATAGTACAATATAATATATATGTATATGTATGAGTTTTAATTCGATTATTAAGAACTTCCAATGATGCAGAAAATAGCCAATTTTACGTCATTGTCATGAACCAACCATCCAACCAACAATTTGTCATTGTTTGTAAGTCGACGTATTGATATTATGCATCAACTTTGAATATCCTTTCCAATATATATGGTGATATAATAAATATCGGTTTTTCCTCTGGCAAAGCAAACCAATCGTGTTGAGAAACTATTTCTGCTTCCTCTGTTTTTAATGGGTTACGAAACTATCTGAATGAAATCTTTGCGTTAGAATAATGTATTTTCTCGATAAATTTGGAAAATAATGTTTAAGACGACGACGAAATAATAATATATAGATATATTGAAATAGGTTGAGAGAAATAGAGACAGAGAAAATATTCAGAGATAAATTTATAAAATAATTAGATGAATATCCGAAAGAGAGAGAGAAAGAGAGAGAATATAAATCTTTTTGAAGAAGAACGAACGTTACGATTTGTTATCTTGCTAATATAACTATTACAATAATAATCCAACAAGAATAGAGAATAGAAGAATAAGACGAGGAATAAGAAGACATGGTTTTGGTTAAATTAGTTTGATTGAAATGATGGAATAAACTAGGAAAGAAATTGTTAAGATAACAAGAAGGAAAGATGGATAAGATAAACGTGTTCTCGTTCGAGGAAAACAACTTACTAATTGTAAGATGAGTATAGGTGGGGAGTAGGATGGGATACACACCACCGAAGTGGAATAGTTGGTAGAAAATTTAATATACTTCGAGTCAGATAATTCGAAGATAATTATCATTATCTTAGGAAACGAAGTAGATGTTTAAGAAGAAGAAAAAGAAGAAGAAGAAGAATATCAAAAGATTTTAATCATTTCTACGATAAATAAGATCGCGAAAATAAGTTTGCCATTATCTCTGTTTTTTAGTACTTTCTTTTTAGCTTGACCGAGTTTATATTCTTTGAGAGAGAAAAAAATAATTAAAGAGAGTTGAGGAAAAGGAAAGATCATTGTAATAATTCTTTTTTTTTTATTGTATTAAATACACTAATATAATTTTTGATTATATTTTATTAATAATTTATTAATAATATTTTATACATTTAATATAATATATTATTAATTATTATATGTTTAATATAATATAAAAATATATAAATATACTTAATACAATTCAACAGTTATTGTTAAATCCAATAAATATATATATGAGATTATGTTATCTTAGAAACAGAGAAAGTTTCCTTTCACATGATTTTATTTTGCTGTCTACGATGGCAATCGAGTTATTTAGGTGACACGTTTTAAATGCCACACACGGTTTACATTGTTGTAATGTTAACTGGTATCTTGTATCTCTCGTCTATTCCTATTATTTAGGGTCTTATCATTCGAGTAATGTGTTGAATATGGGAATGATCGTACAATCATCGATTGGAGACTAAACGTTTGGAATGATTCAAATTGTTTCTAAGGAATTAGGTATACTACTTCTCTTTTATATATATATTTTTCTTTTATTTAAAATTTATATCGATTCGGTCATTAGACAAGAATTCCATTTCTTCTTCATTTTCATTTTAGTTACCTTTCTTTTCTCTTCCTTTTTTTTTTTTCTTACTCGTTTCCTCTTTTAAATGTCTTTCTAGGAACTTCTTCTTAACTATCTTCCTAGTTACTTCTTCTTATGTTTTCTAATTTCTTCCTGCTATTAGGTTTTATTTTTATTCTTATTTTTATTTTTATTTTTTTACGTTATTTGCAAATATTATTACTCTTTGGTACTTTTTATTATTATTATTATTATTATTATTATTATTATTATTATTCTTGCAATTAGTTTATTTTTCTTAACGTTCTTATCCTATTCTTTAGTTTTTCTTTCATCCTCGTCTATTTATTTTTTCACTCTTCTATTTTTCTTTTCATTTTATTCAACTTCCTCCTTATCGTTTTAATCATCCTTTCATTTTATTCTTCATCATCTTTACGAAAAAGATACTCATTTTCAATGCTTTTCATACTTTTTCTTTCCTACGATTTATTTTTTGAAATTCAATATGCCTATGTGTCAAAAGAAAAGATGATATATAATATTTATTTAGAATTTATGTATTCGGGGTTAGAGTTTTTAAAAATTTCTAGATACATTAAACAATTAATTTATTTATAATTTGATATAGAAATATAAATAATAAATATGAATAATAAATATATATTAATATATATATTAATCTATATTTATTAATTATTTGAATATAAAAAAATTAATAAAAATCTATCATTAGAAATAGATAACAGTTGTTCAAAAGTAGGTCACTGGTCAGAAAAGTAGGTCAACGATACAAGAGTAGGTCAGCTGTACAAACGTGTTCAATGTATTAAAAGAAAGATAGGTTCAAGTGTATGTCCAAGTCAAATGAGATAAGCATCGGTTATGTTTATATCTCTCGGTAAATTCCAAGAAATTCGTTATATATGAAATTTACAGAAAAACATTCCTTAACTACCGGCTTAGTTGAGCGTTCAATGCTTTGTTTACGTTCGTTTTTTTTCTGTCGCTCTTCGGCCGGTGTCGACAACCGAACGTTGTCATTTCGTCGTTAGATTTGTATTTGACCTTCGTGTATGTTCGGTACCTTTCGATTAAATTCGTAGCTACTTTTCATAATTATCGTTAGTCTTCTTCGAGCGTCGGAAGGTGTAACAAGGATATTAAATAAAGTGACATTTATTTCGCGTCGCGTGTGCGTGTATTCTTTCTTATACAAGTGATATTCATACGCGAGCGAGTGTGTGCAGTGCTTAAGAGTGATATGTGCATATATGGATATGGTGCAGTTATGGATATGGATATGCAGGATTGGATACAAAGACAAAGTAAATCTAAAGTAAGCTTACCATAATTTTTAACTTTTTTAACATTTCACCCCGTGTAGGTAGGTTTAATGTTAAACATACTATATGAATAATTTTTCAATTAAAATAAAATCTAATTAGTTATGGTAACGTTGTAGAATTTTTTAACCGGACACTGTATGTACGCGACCATAATTCACACGAATAACTTTTGCTAAATCCTCACATATATACATCTGTAGTACTGAAAGGAATTTAAAATATGATCGCGTGTCAGGTTTATTTCATAATGATGAATAATTAATTACATCTCTGCAAGTGACTGCTTTCTCTTCTTTTAATTATTTTTCTAATGTTCAAATATTGTTTCTTTTTTTTTTATATATAAACGCGTTTCGAGTTGCTGCCCAAACACACTCACACATCCAAGCATTCATAGTTCCTTTGTTTCATATCAGACACATATTTCTCTGTTTTATCAATAATTATTAAAAACATTTGAAAGAATTATTAAAAAAAAATGATTGTACTTATAAGCGTGTAAAAAACAACTCACCAAAATTTCATCGTAATTAGGTCAATAATATACGAACACATTCGATATAAAACATACAAATATTAATTTTTTGATACTTCACGTTTTCTTAACAGCACTATTATGATATTTGATAAAAAAGTAAACAAAAGAAAAATTTGATTTTAGACGAGACTAACGAATTTCACGTCGAAACTTTTATAATTTATATTTAATAAAAATATTCTCGTGACATTTTTAGCCGTGTATGATTTTAAATGGAAACGAAATATCGCTCAAGCGACGGTTATTGTTAAAAAGAAAAATTAGAAATAATTTAAATAAACGTCCAGTCATTTTTTAATATAACGAGGACCGATTAAAATATGTCGTTAAAAACAAAGAGAAGGAAATTTCTTTGACATGATTGCTTTTGCCCACGTGTGAATCTTTTTTTTTTTTTTCTACTTTTTTTGTTGTCTCGCACTTTTTTTCACCGATTAATTAACGATAGTGTGTTGTTCACTACGAGAGCACTTTCGTCTACCATCAGCTCGAAATTCGAACCTTGATGGCTTTTTTTTTTATCCTTCCAATATTTCATTTAATCATTCGTAAGTACACTTATCCGTTCTTCTTTCTTTTTTTCATTTTTCACGAATATTCGACAAAAATTCTCACAATTGATTTCAATTGCTATATTCGATTGATTAAAAAGAAGAAAAAGAAAATCTACATAAAGTGTTTGATAATATGCGAATAAAAAAAATAATGTAAAAAAAAATGTTTATACGAACATATCTCATTTGTGTAAATTTCAAAATTAAAAACATCATTTTCGTGTTTCAATAATTCACAGAAAATCTTCAAAATGATCATCCTAGTTTTTGGGTTTTGATTTTTAAAAGGTTCTCTTTTGTCAAGACTTTGACAGCCTAACGTGTTTTATGGTAAATTGTTCCCTGTGTTAAATAAAATTAGAGAATTGCTTTGTTCGTTGGTTGAAATCTGCTTGATTGCGATTCTTAATCGTAAGAGAAAAAAAGAGTGACTTTTAAATAAAAGGGTTTGTCAATGAGAGAGAGAGAGAGAGTAAAGAATATATATCTCTCGATATTTCCTTTAATCACGTTTAATTCTTTCTATCTAACGTGATAATTACAACGTGTAATCGATCGAACTAACTTCAATCGTTGTCTATTCGTTTCAACAGTCTTTCAAATTTGATTAGAGGAGACTTTTGTTTCGTATTTATTTATTATCTTCTCTCTTCTATCTTATTTCTTTTTTTTTTATCACGAAAATTCGTTTGACACGTCTTTAGAATTGACGATAAAACATTTTCATCGCCAATTTTCCTTTGTAAAAGAAATGTTCATGTTTCTTTTTTGTTTTTAATATAAATTATATAACAAATTTATACATTATTCCTGTTATGTATAAAAATTACATATCTATTTAAAATATAAATGTAAACATTCTAAATTTTTGTTATCTTAATTTTTTTATGCAGATGCACTCCTACGCACTTATCAGATGCAATTGCATTTTCTTCATTGAGAATATAATTTTTTAAATCAATCGTTTAAATCAATCGATATTCCCGATACATAGGCAAATACATTTTATTTATACATTTTATTACAAAATATATTTTATTTTTAAAAATAAATGTAATGCAAAAAATACGAACGAACGAACAAGCACGTATTTCGATTATAATTCTTAACGTGTCCCTCCTTCATAATATAATATTTCATTTCAAACTGGAGATAGAATAAAAAATTTTCCAAAGAATTCTTTTCTAACTGATTAAACAAACTTTTTTCGTACACGTTACCACCATCATAATTCCCACCATAATACCATACGTGGGTAATGAAAAAAAACAGTTTGTTTAATCGCAACGAGGTAACGGTAAAAACGAAACCGCAATTAAACCAAAAAATAAAAAGAAAAGGAAACGCAGAAGAGAAAAACAATTTTCAATCAAGCAAGGTGGTAAAGAAAAACTAAATTAAAATTTCTTTGTTTTTTCATTAACACGTACTATTACTTTAAACAAACTACTACTACTATTACTTTTATTTCATTTAATCTTCTGATAGACGTTTAAAAACCAAATTCACGTATTACGTTGTCAGTAAATTATTATCACGTAATTTTATAGGAAACAATTTATAAAAGGGTAGAAATATTATTTTACAGAGGAGAAGCACGTGTGCTGCGTGCCCAAGCATCCGTATATTACTGGAAGTTGTTTCATTTTCAATAGTAAAGGGCTTTCGTAATAGGAATAAATGATATTTAAACAATATGTCATATGTGTAAGTGGCAAACACATCGTTAACATATACAAAGTTTACATTTGACAAATATATATATATATAATGTAGTATTTAAATTCGATGAATATAACTTTAATATACTTTTTTATCCATATATATTACATGTACATATTTACATTAACTTAAACATTTACATTTTAGTATTTATTGAATTGTGGTATAAAATACCTTTTATGTGTACTCTTTATGTTTTAGTTACTCGGTGAACAATTATTATTTGGTATGAAAAATTCGTTGAATATAACTTTAATATACTTTTATATATATTACATATGTATATATTTATGTTAAACACATTACAGACGGATGACGAGATATCTCATCTTTCATACGGTGCCGTTTTACTAAATACCATACTTAAACAAAATTTAAGTTTGCACAAATTTATATTATTGTATTTTATTATACATGTTATTTATTATTGCATATATAATTTTAATTATATTTTATTATTTTTATAATATATATATGTATATATTTCATATTGAAAAATCTATTCATTTTCTAAAAGTGTTTTTCTTTATTGACAATAAATATTTTACGTGATGATGATTTTTTAACTACCAACAAATCATAACTAATTGAAAAATATTTAACGCAAAGATATATCTGACCACTGGGTACAGTTAGCAATAAATTATCTGGTCTGCAATGTATTAATATTAACATTTATGTTTGAGTATATACTCATTTATGAATTTTGATGTAGGGGAACCTTTTGTGTATACTCTCTCTCTCTCTTTCTCTCTCTTTCTCTTATGTTAGTCACTTGGTGAGAAATTATTACTATAAACACAACAACTAACTTGTTTCAAATCCCTTAACAAGATATATATATAATAGAGATCGTTGTTGGTTAACTCAATGGCTTTTCTAACTCCTAACTCTGAATATCTATGAATGTTGGGTACGTTCTATAACTGAAGTTTAATCTTTTCATAAGGGAAATATCATTGAAACTATGATAACGATAAGAAAAAGTATTCTATAGAAGAAACTAAAATTTTAATGAAAGAGCAAGAGAGAGAGAGAGAGAGAGAATGAGGGTAAAATGGAAGAAGAAAGAAAGTAGGAGAGATAAAGGATGAGAAATTTGTCGTTGAAACACTTTTTTACGAGACACCGAAAACGCTCGAATCTTTTTTCGATTCGAGTTAAAATAATAAAAAAAAAATAAACTGAAAATATGGAAAAGAGTGTAAGAGATACGAATAGGAAAAAAAGAAATGGTTCGAATTATTTTTTTGTTTAAATTTCAACGAAGATAAAATATGGTATGGCAAGTGAAATTTAAAAAAAAAAAAAGTGGATGAAAAAAGGAAGTAAAAAAGGAAAACTATGGTCGTAGAATTAATGTTATTCCTATTTTTTTTCTCTGTGAATTTTTTCAGCGCGAAGAGTACGTCGCGGCAGGCCGCGATTAGGTACAAGGGGTGGCAAACATATGTCTCCGTCAGTGCATAGAAATTCACCCTCCAGAAGTGGCGACTGGTTGCCTTTGGATATGAGAACGACACCACCGGCGGCCATGCCTGCTTTTCGTGGATTTGAAGAACCCTCGCCGGATGGTGTGGTAAGTTTATGTTTTATGTGTCTTTTTTTTTTTTTCTTTTAATATCTAAAATATAACGTTTATCTTCGTTATTTTTGTTTGTAAATTTTATTTTAAATGAGGTTTAATTATTCAATATTAGATTTTTCGTAAATTTGGATAATGTATGGTGTGTAGTAATTTTTGTTGTTTTTTATTTTAAATATAACTTTTTTGTTGTTGATTTAAAATATTTATATAATTTTGGAATTTTGTATTTGATAAAAAATATTATCTATTTTTTCTTTATTTCATAGATCTTGGTTAAATATTACTTTTAAAACTAATAATCGCGATGATCTCTCTTTTTCGTTAAAACTCGATTCACGTTATGGAAAACTTTTATCTTACTTAGGAGTATGATATAAAATATGGCTATTTTGCTTGGTGTCACATTTTAGTTATTAATTACCAGTTCTAATGAACGCTTGGGCGTTTATCCGACAACAACCTCGAGTTATATCTCTGTAGTCAACCCTTGTCCTTCGCATTAACTTTCGTTTATCGACTTCCCTTAATCTTCTTTCCACATTTTCAAGCGTGATTTATATATAAGCTCGTCATTAACGGAATTTTTAATCTAATCCCTTTTCAATCCCTAAATTATAGATGATCATCTTTAAAATACATTTTTTTAATCCACACGTACATATATTAAATTTACATTTTTTATTATACATAATATACACACACGTTACAAATGTATGATATATAATTTTATTAATTTCTTTTTTTATTATATTTTTTTTCTTATACTATTTTACTACAACCTCTCCTATTTTATTTTGTCTAATATAAAATCCTAATCGAATTTTTGTTAATTAACATTTCTCATCAACCGTGTCTCATTATTATTATTATTATGGTTGATACGTTTGGTTACAGGTTCATTTAGGTGAAGGAATAGCTGTTTGTGAGGAACAACTTAGGGCTGTGAAATGGAGCGATTATCGGAAGTTGACTCGTGGCCTAGCTGCTATATTGTTCAGCCCAACGGAACTAGCTACGTGTTCTGTCACTGGGCAACGTTGGAGTCGTGCAGGAACGGCTACGGAACGTCCGGTCAAACCGGCACTCGACAAAGCCAAAGTGCAAGCCATCATATGTGAGTGCTAGTTTACCACACATTAACCCTGCCCTTCCCCCCTATTACTACCCTCTTTTATCTACCATTTTCTTCTTTTTTTTTTTCTAAACACTTTTGTACATCCAAGGTTTCGTCAAAAAATTGATCTCAAAGTTTGTTTTAAAAATTCATCTTTTTCTAATCGATGAATAAATAATTTTTTTAACTAACACAAAATAATAACAATAATCTTTCCATACTAAAAATAAAATTTCTTTCTATCTTTCTCTCTTTAATATTAATTTTAGTCAATGAAAAATATGTCAATTATTATCTGCAATAGGATAGATTAAATTATATCAAACATATTTTATTTATAAAAAATAAGATATTTAAATATATCATATCATTAAAGATAAATTGATATTTTCAATATGACTTTAAAGTAAGTTTAATTTAACTAAAAGAACCATTAGAGAAAATGTCTATTTCGAGAACCGTGAATATTTTCGTGGGTATATGAAAATGAGTCTTGAACGTGTTTCAACGAAGTCAAGAACAATGTTTCCTCGTCTAAAAAGAGCTAGGCAGAATGAGTGGCCAAGCTTTCGTGCCAACGTCTATTGAATGTTCACGTGCCAAGATCAACATAGTCAGTTTGAATCAATGTTGGTCAGACGTGTATGTGTGTAATATGTCTATAGGTATCAGCAAAAGATAGATAGATCCATCAGGAAACCTTAGATGCATTTATTTTTTATATTTATCATTTAATAATTTTAAAATGTATATTTGTAAGAATAAATCGTGTATACACAATTTTAACTTAATTAATATCACGTTTAAATTAATCGACTAGATGTATTCCAAATATTATTTTAAACTTTATTTGAAGTATTTAAGTATTGTTTAAATACGGAAAAAGAAAACATAAATTGTATAACATCCTGTACTATCATAGATCTTTATTTATCCTTTTTTTTTTTTATTTCTTAGCAACGATTTAACGTTAACACCTAACTTTCATTAAACTATTCACGATTGTGTATAGATACTTTCGTCAACGAGGTTACTTTATCTACAATTAAACTCTCACAGGTACATGCGAGAGAACAGATCAGAGAGAAAACAAGTATTATCGATTTTATCAGAGTAAATGATTGCACTCTATCTCGATTAAATCCTATAGGAAATGATTGTAAACATCTTACTTTTCTTCTTCTTCTTCTTCTTCTTTTTCTTATTTCTAAATCTGTCTTATTTAACAATTTTGTGTATCTCAATTATTTGTAATATTATTTATTTTTGTCGATTTAGATAAACAATTTTTAATAGTTATTTATGATCGGATTTATAATAACAAAATTATTTCATTTCTTTTACATTTAATTATTTATTACAATTAACAGATATCTTAATAAATTAATAATAATATATATATATTAATAACATGTACGTGTTTTTAATATACATAAACAAAAATTTATGACATATTAATTAAATTCATTTCATTTCTAAACCAAACATTATTATAAATCGTTTCAATTTATTAGATAAATGTGTATGTGTGTGTACAATACGTGTATACATAAGAAAGGTCTAGTTTACGTCTTTAATAAAACGGTTCAGTAAATTTCGCAAACATAATATCGTCGTATATACCAGTGACCGTGAAAAAAGGTCAAAAAGTATTTAGTTTAATTTAAACACAGGACTTTTAAGATATATTTATACTATTTTCTTTTTATGAACTAACATATAATATTCTCTCTTTCACCTCTTCTCTTTCCTTTCTTTTCTCTCTTTGAAATTTTATACAGATATAATATCATTTATAATTATTTTGTAATATCATCGTTTTTAATAAGAATAACTTATTCATATCAATTATCTTTCAACATACTAATATAAAATAATAAAGTAGCTTGTTATAGAATTTTGATTAAAAAAAGATGATCAATTATTAGGTTGTCAAGTATAAAATGAAGCAAAAAATGCACACAATTGAATTGAAATTTCCTCCATTTCATACTTGACAGCTTAATATTATGAGAACGTGGATTATTAATGTTCTTTTTCTATAATACGATAATAATTTATTCTTTATCTAATTTTTTGCATCGTTTTTCATTACATTATAATGAAATATGTATTATATGATACGAACGTTAATGTTAACTCTTCATTTTCTTTCTTGATGAATTCATTTAATCGCAAAATATAACGACGTTTGATCGTTTTTCCCTAATTATACATGCACATCTACTTACATTTATCCCCATTAATTATACTGCAAGCACATATTTGATCCTTTTATTGTTCACCGTTACATTCTTCATTATCTCGTTCAGTCAACGTTTTAGTATAATCAACGATGGTATATTTTCCTACGATGTATCGAACGTGTGTTATTATAACTTATATACAGGGTGTGTGTATAAAAATGTGATCAAATCTTTATCGTACGTATTATTTTGAGATCAAATAAATGAGATGATAGAAGAAATTTTTATTAATTTATGCACAGTGAAAATATTTTTTATTTAATAGATGTATAAGTTTTTAAAGATGTTTATGATTTATTATAATTGATTGACAAACCATTTTTTAAATATTCCAATTGTATTGCTTGACAATAGTTTCCCAACTGATTTTTTTCTCACTGAATCATTGACTTCAAAGTTGCCATAATTTTGAATAAAATTTGTTTAACTTTGTACTCAAATTTTTCTTTGGACACCCTATATGTAACCCATTCACGTATGTACTTCCATTCGTTAATTTAACATTTCTACGTCGAAGATAAAAAGCAATGGTTACGAGAGTTTTTAACGTTTTAATCTTCATTTTGCAAGTGGAAGACACAAATTTGTTCTAATTGTAATGAGAATTAATTGTGTATGCGTGTGTGTGGTTTTTTTGTTTCGTTTTAAGTTTGTCATTGTTCCTAAAGTATAGTTTGTTTTATTCCTTTTGAAACAGGAGAAGGAGGAGAGAATTATTTATGCAACCAAGAAACAAGTATCTCGAATAATTACAAAACTTGAGATTATTGCGAATTAATTTAACATTCGTGGATTGAATTTATACGTAATTAGAATTACATGATCGATTATTATGTTCTACCAAAACTTTCGAATTATGAATTAATTAATAATTGTAATTAATTCTCTATTCCGTGAAAATGTGAATTTATATTAAAATTTAAAAATTATATATTCGATTACTAATTTTCCAATAAATTTCGATATGGTTGACACACACATACACACACATACAAGTATTACAAATATTCTAATAGATGTTATTACAACATTTTTCTTGATTTGTAAAAACGAGTATTAAAAAATACGTGATTGTAAATAATTGATTATTTATTTCAAAATAAAAGACATATTACACGAATACACAATATTTAAACCACACATAATCAAATTGTAATTATTATTAGAATTACATATTAAAATATAAACGTGTTAATATCAAACTTTGACAAATCAAATGTCCTACTTTCTTTTTTTGTTTTAGAGGATAACATAAAATTTGTAATTAATTTTTGATTAAATTTTCAAATCCAGTTTCGAAAGATAACGAAAAAAGAAAAAGAAATAAAGAATTGTCAGATAATGCAGATTAATTTTATTTCTGTTCAGGGTATAGTAGGTATAAAAATGAAAATTGCAAGATTGGTTGAAATACATTATTGATTACTTATTTAAAAGAGAGAAAGAGAGATAAAGAGAGAGAGAGAAAGAGAGATAAAGAGAGAGAGAGAGAGAGAGAGAGAGAGAGAGAGACAGTGGAATAGATGGAAAGGAATTAATTGGCGAGAATACTCAGGGATAAAAGCTTTTAATTATGTTGATTGAATTTTCTTCTAATTATCATGGATTAAAAGATTTCTATTTTATTAATTATATGACACATTACACATTATAATATATTCAAAATATGTTGATTTACTTAATTAATTACAAAAGATAAAAAATGTAATAAAAACCAAAAAGAAGAAGGTGTTAAAAGTTTCGTTGAAGTAAATTATCGATAATTCGATAAATAAAATTTAAAATAAAATAGACAAATATGGATTAGAGATAATTTTGATATATTTTTAAGTATCTCATTCGTCAGATACATACGATAACAAAAACGCTACGAGGTTTTTTTTTTGGTTACGTTTTAATTAATTTATCATACTTCCGTGTTTTGTGTGAATAAGCGTGTACAAATCGGGTACTGAATTAATTAAAAAAAAAACTGAATGGATGTACATTAGAATGGAATAAGATAATAAGGATAATAAGATAATAAGATAAAGATAGAAATAGATAAAAGGAAGAAGTCATTAGAACAAATATGTTTCAGCTTACGTGACTACGAGATTCCCTTCGGTCGATGTCAGCAGTGTCAAACAGGTTTTGGCTTATAAATGCAAGGAAAATTCAACCGCCCTTAAGATGAAGTCCATACGTTATATATGGTGAGTTAGACATTCTGTTTTTATTAAGAAAAATTTCTAATTAAAAATAGAAATACTTCTCCCCTCTTCTTTCTCTTAGAAAATAATCGATCTACGAATGTTTCAAAATCGATTATTACATTTTAATAAAGATATTTATCATTTTTCAATTATATTCTTATTAATTAAAAACAATATTATTATTATTATATAATATTTATATATATATTTATTTTACAATTTATACAATCTAGTAAAGTTAGGTGACCTAGTAAATAGACTATGGATTATTAATACTAATTTGTTAGAAAAAACATTGAATAATCTTACAGCTCTTGTTAAACAAATTATCAGATCGTCCTATAAAATTCTTCTTTTATTTTCTCGAACAAGTATTACAAGAAAAAATATTTCTTGTATTTTTTATATTATTTTTAATTTAACAATGATATCCATATTATTACATGTTTTTAAATACTATTTAAATATTAATTAATGAAATAATATTAAATATAACAAAATATTAAGTTTAACTTGAGATTTATTATTAAAGATTATTAGTATGATTAAGATTATTAATAATTAACAAAAAAAGAATGAAACTTATAGGACGATATAAAAAATAATAATTTAATTAATTATCAAAAAATAAAATAATGAGATTTTCTTCAAGGTTATAGTAGTTTATTCATTCGTAAGATTATTATAATCTTAGTTGAACATAAAAGAAATAAATTCCTTATCATTAAATTTAACTCGAGTCATAGGAATACGTAATATCAACGCTCGAGTGGTAAATAATAGACATGTGTATACAAATTCGTGCATTTACCATAAGATCACGGTCGATTTCATTTTTAACGTAAAGGTGCAAGTACGAATATCAAAATAGAATGTCCAATATCGTACAACAGCAATCTTTGAAGTATGTTGATCAGCAAATAGAGTTTACCTCCTTCCATCAACCCCCTTCCTTCTTTTTCCCCCTTTCCTCCCTTCTTTCTTTCTTTTTCTCTCTTTCTCTCTCAGTCGTTTTGTCACTGTAAGTTGAGTCAGATTTTAAAGCATAATACTTTGAAAAAGGGACACAAACGTTTCGTCAGATATTTCCATACGAACCTATACTCGTTATTATTATTATTAATAATAATTTTTATCGTTATTCTTTGTAGTTTATTTTATTTGGTTTTGGTTTGGTTCGGTTGGCCAATAGGTTTTATGATTTTTTGAATTTTTACGATTTAGCATTTGTATGAGAAGTAAAAAGATATATATTATGCATTTTTATTTGAAATTTTCTCAACGTGATGCAATATTAGATTTTTATCACGACTCAACCACATTAAATTGCGTTCTTCGGTTATTACAAAAATATAATATATATTATTACGTTAATGTTTTATTATTTTTGTAGTATTATTATATTTTTAATTATAATTATTAATTTTATTTACCATATATACAGGTTTATATTATATTATATTTGTATTACATTAAACATACGCGAGTCATGCAATAAAAAAAGAATTATTAATTTTTTAGTATATTATAATTTATAAAAAAGAAAAGTTAAGTAAAATTTATATAATAATATAATAAATAAACAATAGGGTAAATTTTTTTTATATGATATTTATATATATATATGAAGTTCAGAAAGGTTAATAACCGAAGAATGAAAATTCAGTGTTGCAATAAGTGTAGTACGTTGATCGATCGTTAATTAACGAATCCAATTGACTATCGAATACGATAGAAATTGAAAGAGAGAGAGAAAGAGAGAGAGAGAGAGAAGAGGCCCTCGTTAATTCTCTACGAACGATCCAATCAGCGTTAGGATGAATTCAGAAATTGGCTGGTAAATTTCTTGATGATTGGTAACAAAATAATGTACAGGTTTGACACGTTGAATAACGACAGGAGGGGGATTTTAGCAATGTGGTTAATAATCTTTGTCGCATTTTATTGCACTTCGTTGCCACATCGATATTTCATATAATTCTCTATTTGTATTTCCAATCATTTTCTAACAAATAGGATAATTACGATTTTAATTCGTACAATTTCATACTTTCGTAATAACTTTGTTTAAATAATAAATTCAATTAATTCAATAAATTGATTTTTATATTTTAATAATCTTTATATACAAATTAATTGTACGTTCGAATGAAATCTACGTAGAGTAATAAATACAAAATAAATATTTAGAATAGAGATAAATTATGGATAATTAATATTAAACAGTTAACGACGTGACCTATGACAATACTCGTCATTTATGCAATTTAAATAGAACATTTCTCTAAGTAATTATCATAATTATTTGGTTGAAGGAAAACAAATCGTGTATAAAAAATATAAATAAAAATAGGAAAGAGTTATTTAAAACAGTAGAATTATTTAAACAACGAGAGAATTATTGAGACAATATTAGAAAATGGATAAACAATTAGTGATAATAGGTTGAACGTGGATTTAATTGGAAATCATGTTACGTATCTGTAGTTTTAATTGTAGGAATATACGGGCCTACCTGTATAATTGATTCCCTATAGTAGGTTCATATCAAACTTAGGATAATCGTGCGTACATTCTCACGTTTCAATGAACATATGTATATGCTAATATTCAGCAATCTCATATTTCTCTGTACGTAGGTAGATAGGTAGGTAGGTAGGTTTATATCGGTTAGTTTGAAACCTACAGTAGATAGAATTTAATTGAAATCGATTATATGATTTTCATGATAGAATTATTTCAATAACCTTGTTAACTTTATCATTCAATTATCATAATTAATTAATTTTCACCTGTCTGGTTTCCTAATTTATGAATTTAGGGATATGCTTCAATCGAGAAGTGTTGCATATCATTTTTCAGGTATCATTTCGTCGTTTCGATTTAATTCCTTTAATTACGAATAATAATAAAATATTTGCATAAAATATAAAAACGCGTTGATATTAATCGTATAACGTCAATTAACACACGCCAACTTGGAATTATTTATATAATATAAAAATCAAATGAAATGGTATTTCGCTATTCTCGACATGATAGAAAAACGTGACAAGAGAGAGTAAAATTGAACGGAAATTGTCAACGTTATTTAGGAAACAAATTCTAAAAGAAAATTGTTCTCAGGTGTTACACTACCACCACGTATATTGCAAATACGTAAATCTGTATTTTTCTTTCCTACAATATCCCGTCAAAGTTTTATTTTCTATATTCGACTATATTCGTTCTTGAAAATTAAATGCATCGTGGATTAAATTCGCGAGAAAAATTTGTCGCTCTCCTGTTGGAGATGTGGGTTTGGGGTAAAGCTGTTTAGTGTCGTTGATAACACGAGCACTGGGGGAATTCTTCGATCCAATTCTAAATAAAGAATTTCTATCTATTTATGTGTATGCGTATGTGTATGTGCATTGCTGCACGTGTTTAAAGTATTGCAATCACTAAATTTAAATTCGAATCGTTCGTTACGAATTTTCCTGTACTAGAACGAGACGAAAAAAAAAAAATATATATATATATATATATATATATTATAAAAGAATTATTATTATTATTATAAATAATTTCAAAAAGAAAAAAGAAATAGAGTATAATTATCGATCATTTAAAATCAATGTTTAATTTTTTAAGTTACAAATATCGTTCCATATAAATATGACTCGTATATGGGTCACTGTTAACGAAATAAATTCCTCTCACTCACTCAAATAAACAAACAAGCAAAAACCACACGAATTTTGACAATTTGAGATTTTTCCAATTTTAAACATTCTGCGATATCCCTTTTTTTTTTATATAAATTCTTTTTTTTTAGAATTTTTGATGTTACTTATCTTCAAAAAGTTACGAGTTTGACGAGCGTTTCGATTAGAATGTTTCGATCAAAGTCAAAGGTCCGTGAAATAGGGGTTTAAAAAAAAAGAAAAAAGAACTAGGCCAAATTTGGCTAACGGAGCGAAGGAGGGAGGTGGAAAAAAAGAAAAAGACAAATTTAAAAAAAAAAGAAATGTAGAGAAAGGTAGAGATAGGGACAGATGAGAAGAGGGGAGGAGAGAGAGAGATCGATATCATTGCACGTGGTTAAATTTGTTTGGTTTGTT
>JACGTP010000031.1:996554-1057205 GCA_023678845.1 Mischocyttarus mexicanus | reverse complement strand
CTACAAGATATATAAAGGACGAGATCGCAAGCACATATTGTGCAAGTTCCTACGAATTTCATACGCGTCACGTTTATTACCACGAATTCGATTAGATCGCAAAAATAGTACACTCACGGCCAAAGAGAGAAAGATACACAGTACATATTTACTACATAACAGAAGATACAAGAAAATATATATATAAAAAAAAAAAAAGAAAACCATAAAAACATTAAAGTCAGTAATTTTGATGATAGTTACCGAATGTATATTAGTTACACACTGAACGCTTTTATTCTCGTAGGATTGAAACAAACGTTGAGATATAAAATATTATTAAAAAATAGTAGTTTATATATATATAAATTATGTGAAAAAAAAGGCCTACTGTATATGCATATATACGTGTTATATATGCATGTATGTATGTATAATACGTACGCATAACTTATGCAGATATTTATTTAAACAATTTATCTGCTTTCATCGAGTCATAGATAAAAAAAAATAAACCACAACTCAACACAACGACGATATACACGAGAGACACGTAAAAAACACGTAAAATACGTTTACACGTATATTATACAGTAAGAAAAAAAGATGGCGGACAATGATGGGCAAACGTGTGTGTGTTTCCGACGATACTTACTTCAAATAAACAACTTAGCATACGTACGCGTTTTAGGGAAATACACATTTGTAATTAATAATGGAAAAAAAACAAAAACAAATAATCTAGTTATTAAAATATTAGGTTCTTTTTTTTTTTTTTTTAGGTTAGGTATTATGGAAATGGGTGTTCATATACGCGCGTAGCTGATTCATACAATTTGTCAGATGTTTATTAATTAACACGTACAGACATTTAATGTTGTACGATCTTTAAAGAGACCTCTTCGTTGTTATAATAGTCGATATAACAAATAATATATTTAATTAAATATTAACAAAATATATGTAAACTTTTTTGGAAGCTCAACGTCACGTGAAAGAGTTCGAAACTTGAAACTCTCTTCTCGATTAGTTTCCTTTTTCCTTTTTTTTTTCTTTTTATTTTATTTCCTTTTATTTTGTTCGTTAGTTAGATTTTAAGATGGGTATCGATAGTTCAATAATCGTGTTTGTTGATAATCACAAAAGTGAGAATCGTAGTTCAAAGTCTATCTGTGTTTCTGCTGTTATTATTATTATTATTATTATTATTATTATTTTATTAATATTATTATTACATGTATATGATAACAATTATTAATAATATTATTTAAGTTAATTAATTCGTAGAAAAATTGAAAATGGAAACGAATGTTAACTGTGGATGCTTATTTACTTTTTTCGCATTTTAGAAATAATTGAGTAGTAAAAGAATGCAACAAGCAACGAAAAGTAACGTTAAGTTAATAAAAAAAAAAAAAGGAAAAAAAAGAAGAAACAAAATATGGGAGGAACACTTACGAAAATAATTAAAAAAAAAAAATACACACACACACACATATTCATTCATTCATTCATGATACGTTTGAATTATAATTTAATCTCCATACTCGCGTTTGGGTAGAGAAGAGAAACAAAAGGGATGAATCACGTGACGTTAAGTATTCTTCGAAAGAAAAGTGATTTTTGCAATACCGTTGGTGTAATTTAAGAGAAGTAGTACGCGCATGCGCCTGCGTCAATTATGTGAGCGCACGTTCGTTATCCAAAAATCCTTTACCCTCACTCCACCATCCACAAACCCACCCGCTCACCTTTAGCCCTTATTTTCCTTGCGCGAGATTTAAAATAATCACGCGGTTGTGATATAAAACCTCTCTGTTACACCATGTAAATTAATTAATTAATTATTTGTATATAGGAAACACCATGGTCTTTCTAAGAAGAAAACCCCATCATAGAGAGAATATTTACGTGGCTTTAAAATATTATTCTAAAGGTTACTTTTCTTTTTATTTTTTTCTCCTTCGTTGCGTGTCATTTAGAATTTTATCCGTGTTATTTTTAATAAATTCGTGGCATTGTTTTGTTCGTATATGCACATATGCATGTATGTACGTAGGATATGTAATTTATGTATATGTATATAACGTTATATATTTTATGCGTCATTTACGTTACATCATATATATATACGATCAATTTACATACACCCTGTTATTATTTTTTTATTTTATTCTTTTCCTTTACTTTTTTTTTCTGTTTTATTTTATCCGTTGTTATTATTATTATTAACAATTATTTTCAGATTAGAGAGAAAGAAAAAGAAAGAGAGAAGAAGACAAAGTGATTTTTAATTTTGACGTTGTTATTAGGCTTGTCAAATACGAAATGGAGCAAAATTCAATTCAATTATGTGCATTTTTTGCTTCATTTCATACTTGACAAGCCTAATATAAATAAAATTTAATTCTACGATCGCGTGTTAGTTTTGAAAAATTGTTATACATATATGAAAAAAATAATAATTCGAGAAGTTTGAATTTGAAACGTTGATGAATCAATTGTACGTTACAGGATAGTTGTTTTGGAAACTAAGAAGAATAATTACACAACAGGTCTTGAGATGTTTGTGATAAAACAGCATTAAATATTTGATTTAAGGTACGCCATCTTGTTAATTAAAACTGAGTAGCTTTTGAATAAGGAGTATACATAAGTAGTAGTATGCTATTTGTACGATCAAATACGTCAAGATTTACTTTCCTCCTTTGTTAATTGTCCCTTGCAGTTATTTTCTCTCTCTCTCTCTCTCTTTTATGTTAGTACTTGTTTTCCTTTCAATTACGGATAAGCTTGGAGATAATTGAACGGAATATTAGAACTAAACCTTTATTTATGTGTTTACACATACAATTCTATAAAAAAGAATTATTTGGCATTGCAAAAATAACGATGAGCTTATTCCTCCTTTCGAGTTTCTTTTTTATTTAATAATTGTTTTTAAACGATAAAAGATAATTAAACATTAGAGAAAAAAAAGAACGGTTTTATTAATTTAAATAAATAAATGAATAAATAAATAAATAAAAGAATAAGGAGGAACCACGCAAAATATTAAAAAACGATAATTTGATGAGAAACCAATTTTTATTTTTATTTTTTACAACTTTTCGACACCGATACGAAAATTTGTATTCGTTGAAATAACACATCGTATGAATAATGTTTTAAACAATTATTGTTTGTTGGGGTTATTTTTTTACAGGTATAATACCGAAAGTAAAAAGATTAATTTCTATCTCGGAAATGTTTAAAAATATTTGAAGCAATTTTCTTTGGAGTTTTTACGGTCGTGATCGATAAGATCACTTTAGGGGGGGGGGGGTATGATCTTTTCCATTCTTCTCATCTCCTATTTCTATACTTTCATAATAATCGTTATTATTTTATTAGATAACATAGTTCATTCTTTATAAAAGAAGAAAAGGAGGAAGAAAAAGAAGAAAAGAAGATGAAGAAGAAGAGAGAAAAAAAAGAGATACATTATTTTTTTCCCCTTCGTGAATAATCTGCTTTCGTGTCGTAGGTGTATAAAGGTTTTTTTCTTTATTTTTCTCCTCTCTCCTCTATCCTCCTCCTCCTCTTCCTCTCTTCTTTTAATCAATTTACGTTAGATCAACGAGAGATCGGTTTTAATTAAATCGTAAGAAGGATAAATATCGTAGAAGATCATGTTCGTGTTTACATAATTTATGTAAGATAAACCATCAGTTAAAGTCACCGTTTCTTTTACTTTTTCTCGTATCTTTTCATACATATTTTTAGGATATTTAAAATAAAATATATTTCATATAAATTTCTGTTTCAAATTATCATTGGATCATACCATGGTACTTTTAGTTTAAAGGAAACAAAAATCATACGTGTATTATGTGTGTATGGTTTTTGTTTATGGAATTTATTTATGTGACAAATATTTATCTTGTTCATATTTTTATCTCTCGGTTCGTATTTCTTTTCTTTTTAAACCGTGTTAAAAAAGAGTTTTTATAATTATTTCGGAGTTGGATTATTTTTTATTTCCGTGGATTATTACCTAAACGTGTTGTTTTCTTCTTCAACGTGGTTTACGATGATTGTTTATTTTGCTTTATCTTTTTTAAATAAATAACTTTATTCGTGAAACTTCTCTTTGGTGAAAATTTTTCATCTGATAGAAGAATTTTGAAATTATTCGAAGTATTTTGTAAGAGAAAGAGAGAGAGAGAGAGAGAACTTGAGTTTTTTCTTTTTCGTATCAAAGAAATACGAATTTCTGAATATCGTGTTAGTTTATTCGATAAAATATTACATTGACATGAGAGAAAATTTCATTGAGAAAAATTATTTCAATGGAAAAGGAAGGAAAGAGAGAGAGAAAGAGAGAAAGGTCGAGGTATATTGAATCGTTTCTCGTTCTTTTATAAGAACTTTACACATTCCTCGACATTCGATATCTCGAAAATGTACGTAGTCATAGAAATTGAAGAAAATATTTTTCTAAATTCGAATAACAGAATATTTTTCTTTTATTTATTGCAATTTTTAATATTTATTTATTTATTATATTTCGTGTGTAATCATCCTATATTACGTAATATCTTTTTTTTCCAAAAACATAATTGTATTAAAAGTAAATCTCGATTCGTACACATAGGACTGTATTCTTTCAAAACGCATATTCCAACAGGTTTGATTAAACTTCAGAAATTTGAATTTTTTCCAAACACAACCACACACACACACACACACACACATATACGTATAAACCATTTATAAGATAAATACGAGATGAATGAAAAGTTAGGTTGACAGTAAATGATTATGATTTTTATTCCAAATTTTACATACGTGTATAAAATTTAGTTCATTTTATTTTTTAAATATAATAATTATATAAATTTAATAATAAAAAAAAATTATCTATAATAACACAAACATTATTAAAAATAAATCATATCAGTTACTATCTGTCAACTAATTGGTTAATCTTTTATATCTGATTTATATACAGGGTGTTTCAAAATACGTGAACGTAATTTCAATGATGGTTTCGTTAAAAATAAATAGAAAAATAATACAAAAATATTCATACTTTTGGTCCTCTAAATATGATCTTGGGTTCGAGTTATAATAGTTTTTTTGTCTTCCAATAATTTATGTAACATCACTGACTTAATGTTTTTTTTATCTCGCATTACCGGCAAATGCAAACGACAGCTGGAAATTTTTTGTTTTCGAACGAGGGTGCAAAATCTATGATAAAACGTTTGGAATCCGGAGGGGTTAACCTTCATCTAACAATTTCTACGAAAATCACGTAACAACGAGTGTTATAAGAAGACTATAATTTGTAAATCAAGGTCACATTGGTCGTTCTATTTTACGACCATTTTTTTTATTTTTATTTAAGTGCGTGTAAAAAGTACCCTTTTCGGAAAATTTTGAAACATCTTGTACGATATGGTACTCGTAATAAAACATCAGTTTTAAAGATGATGTTGGATAAAAAGAGAAAGAGAGAAAGAGAGAAAGAAAAAAAAGGTATTAACTTATGGTGATAAACATTTTGTATTAAATAATTAAAGATATGCAAGAAAGAGATAGAACGATAGATAGATGGGCACAGTGATAATAAATTAATATTAAAGTTAAAATAAAAATGGGCAGATATAATAAAATGAAAATGAAAATAAATATAAATGTCATAGTAAAAAAAAAATAATTTCAATAATTAAAATTGAATAATGAAATTGTCTAATATCTGAATAAAAAGCTGCGATAAAATGATGTAAAAGTAGGAAAAAAAAAAAATAGAAAATAATAATAATAATAATAATAATTAATAATAATAAATTAATCGATCTTTCTGTTAAATTTCAATGACCTAATTTATATGTCGCATGTATTAGTTTTTATTCGAACGTTATACAGGTGGAAAGAACAAAAGATTTAAAATCAAATGAAATATAATGGGGTCGTGGTTTTGGATTATCGTACGGGTTTATTACCATAACGAGTTGTTATACAGTTTAATTAGAACTACGAGTTAACAACGAGCTTTTGTTAAACACGGTAATGATTCTCATTCTCTTCTCTCTCTCTCTCTCTCTCTTTTATATTTTTTATTTATCTCTTTTTTATTTCGTAATTTAACACGCCAAATGTTTTACGTACTTGGTATTACCTTACACCCAACTGTTCTTTAATGTTTTTAATTTTTTTTTGTTTATTCTTTTTATACTTTTTCGTTCAACTTTTATCTCGGAGTATACATTTTAAGTGACTTGCATTACCAACGATATTGAATTTCATTGGAAACGTGTGAAATAAAATTTAGCATGAGTCTAACGTATAGATACACCCAACCTTTTTCTCTGTATGTTCCTTTTTTTAAAGTTTCTATAGTTTAAAAGTATATGGAGAAGGGGGATTAGATTTATATATACACCTATATATATGATGTGTGTGTGTATATTTTTATATACAGGGTGTTCGAGAATATTTGAGAAATATTAGAACCCATGGCGTTCATGACTAGTTTTATTCAAATGAAATGTTTCGATGTATCGCATATACGTATGTGTACATATAATAATATAATAACTTGGAAATATATAAAATACATGTAATATAATAATTACGTATAATATTGGCTTGGTGGAAAAAAAATGTCGGATTTTTGACCGCAATTCAATGGAAAAATTCGACATTTTTTTTCCACCAACTTAATATAATAATTTTGCAAATATAAAACGTTAAATATTAAATTAGGAAAATAATACTACAAGAGTAATAAACTTTAACATTTCGAATTTAATTAAAAATATAATAATTTTGTAAAATATTCATACACACACACACACACACATACGTAACTAGTGAGATCTAATGGAATAACTTTTATGTATAAACAGTTTAAAATGTTATCGAGTGATATTTGAAATATATTTTTGTTCTAATATATTTCGAGACACCCTGTATATATTAGATATATGTATATATGTGTGTGTGCATAGTTTTCTTCTCTACGTACGTTTAAATCGATCATATGGCTGAATAATTTCGAAGGGTCAACGAAAATGTGGAGAAACAAACGTTTGTCTTTTCTTTGTACTCAATAATTCATTCTTTTTTTTTTGGATTTTTTTACTTCTATTCCATTATTTTTATCTTTTTTACAATTTTTCCTGAGAATGCAATTGGGATTTGAAAAGATTTAAGGCAAACATGTGAAATGGGAGGAAATGGTCAATGTGCAAAGAAATCTATTGGATTATTTTGTTATTTTTATAGAAACAAGAGAGAAATAGAGATTTTAAAATAAATTTAATCTGAAGAAAAAGATATACGCAAATAAAATAAATAATATGAAATAAAATTAAAAAATTACGAAATAAATATCGTTTTAAATTGTAAATGAAAAAAATTGTCAAAAACATTTCGTGTTTCTTGTTTAATAATTTCCAATTGTTTCTATTGAAAGATCTTTCGTTAAATCATTTGAACGAATTTTAAAAAATAAATGAAAGTTTCTTAAAAGTCGATGAGATGAGAGGAGGAATAAAAAAATAAAACAGAAGGAAAAAAAGTATCGAGTTAATTGGTTAATTGGAAATAAAATGATCCAAGAAGAAGAAGAAAAAAAAAAGTTAGAAGAGGTAAAAAAAACGGGGAATAAATTTTTGATATCCTATTGTTGTGTGCAGAACCATCGTAATTCATTTCGAAAGCGATTCCTGCTCGTAAAATAGCAACTACTTTATCGATTCATTATTTTTTTTTCATCTCTTTGTTTATCTTTCTTTTTATCATTGCTATTCGATGATCAAACAATGAATTGACGTCAATAGTAATGAATCCTTCGTACCCGTAATTCTAACCAATCGATTGTTACCCAATCGTTCCCTTTTTTTTCCCCTCGATGATATAATAATTCTAATAAAAGGAGATAATATCGAAGGGGAAATAAAAAAAATTGTCTCAAGAATGCTTTTTTTTTTCTTTTTTTTTTTCAATTGTGTTAAAATAATATGAATTTTATTCCTAAGTTTGTTTTATATTTTTTTTAATTTTGTGTTTATATAATATTATTATATATTTATGTAACAATTTATATATTTTCTTTTTTTTTTGTATTTGGAATAACAATTACGTTGGAATATTCTTACTTGACAGTTAGTGTTTTATCGTTGAATTATTCACACCAGAAAAACTAAAGAATGAAAGGAAGTAAGAAAAAAATTCTATATAAAAGTAACCGTGGAAATTTTGTTTAAGGATGAAAATAGAATAAGAAATATTTACCAAGCATGAGTGTCGGTGAAATAATAATAAAACGTAAAAAAAAAAGGAATATAAAAGCTTCAAGTGTATGTCTTAACTTGACAGAATTAGCTTACTCGAAATTAGATTGGGTGGTGGTGGTAGTGGTGAGTACTTTCTTTAGTTTTGCCAAAGGTAGTATCCTATTTGGGTAAATTTTATTATCCTTATAAAATCATAATAAGTCGATTCCTCCTTCACTGTGGTGGTTAGAAAAGTAATTTACTTTTTTTCCTTTTTTCTTTTTTATTCTTCTTTGATGTCTTCCTATTTAACATCTTCCTCTCTGTATTCATTGAATACATGTATACTTGTATGATATATACATGAGCCAATGATTATGAAACTGATACAAGTCGTAGGTTTATTTTTTTTTTATACCTTTGATTCGAAATTATTTCATAAAGAATTTTTTTTATTTTTTTTTATATTAAAAATATAGAAAATGTAGGAAAAGTCAATAACACATGTTTGGGTATTTTCGTAATGTTTATTATTTGTAGATAAATTTATTAATTTATAAATATATTACAAATATCTAAATTTGTTTGTCAATAATTTATTACAAATTATATTTATTAAAGTGTTATTTGGTAGAAATTTAATTTCTTTTATATTTGAAAATTGTTGAAATAATTTGTGAACGAATGAAAATAAGTTTTTTTGAATATTGCCAATAACTTAATGACGAGCTTTCATGATCAACGTTTTATTTTTATATTTATGTGAATTTGATTGAATGAAAAAAAAAGTAAGACAGAACTATTTCCAGCAAAGTTGCTATTCCAACTGAAAATTAACGTAAATTGCTTTTTAACGATGTCCACGAAGTCTGTTGCTTGAAAAGCTAATACTTTTAGAAGGATTACGAGCAGCAACAAGTGTTAGCTAACTTTCTTTAAATCCAATTATCCTTTATATAGGTGCACCAATACTCGAGTCTTTGTATTTGTGTATGTGTTTGTGTTTGTGTTGTGTTTGTGTTTGTTTGGGTGGGTGAAATATTTAAAAAAAATTAGAACTCGAACATCATGAACAATTATTTAAACATTAAACGTATATAACTACATATAAAGATCTAAAAATACTTAAACACACACACGCACACATAGATAAATGCATTCATACAAAAAATATTTGAACCAAATATTTCCCATCTTTAATTTTTAAAAAATAATTAATTATTATTAAATTGAAACAACACTTTTCTCGTTTAAAAGCATAAACTGGAAATATTGTTTTTTACTCTTGTTATTATTATAAAAAAAAATATAAGAATAATTATAATCGAACCTAATCGATATTAAATCAAACAAAATAATCTTTCGTGACGAAAATTGTTCTTTGAAAAATACGTGGTATTTTTTTTTCCATTTTCAGTATTATTATTTAATATAAATAATTTGTTTCTTTCAATAGACATTATTTTTTTGTCTCTCTTTCTTCTATCTTCGTAATAAATAAACGAAAGTGTCGAAGATTAAACGTGGCCTTAAGAATGATTGCTTTTAATCACGTTTACGTTCTAACTTTGACCGAGAAGAGGAGAAATTTTTAATGAAAAAAAAAACACAAACCACAGGAAACTGAAAAAGAGAATGATGATAAAAAACAACACCAACAACACAATACAACACAAGAATAAGAACAATAGGAAAATGAAAAGAAAAAGGGGTACGCAATCGTAATGACAAATGAAACGTCCGCGTCCTCGAAACGAAAAATGAACGCGCCATTGTTTTGCATGATTCGAAAATAACGCGTGCAGGGTTTTATTAAATGCTACATTGTATGCGTTTACATATGTAGGTTATATACATGTAAAAACGCATAAATGTAACAGAAATCAATGCGTATCTTCTTCAAACATATGGGTAGAGGGGTAGCGAATAAAAATGAAATAAAAAATAGTCAATTGTTTGCAATGAACTAAATAATAGAAATGCCATAGTTATTTATTAATAAACACTAATATATTGAAGGGAGGGGATTTTTATTTCAAATTTCATGAACGTCCGTGAAAAAAAAAATATTTATAAAAAAGAAAATAAATTAATAATAATTAATTAATAATAATAATAACTTTGGTTATAGATTTTGTCGAATATATTGACCAATGATTTCTTTCAATGAAATTGTTAACAAACAAAAAATAGGAAATATTATTTGATATGAATAAAATGGTTCGAAATTTAATTTCAATAAAAATCGTCAGAAAATAAAAATAAATAAAGCTACGTTTAGAAATTTTTAACAACAATTTCTGTTTGATAATATTAACAAAAAATTTTATTATATATAAGTTATATAATTTATAAAAACTATACACGAAAACGAATTATTGAATAATTAATTTAACAAACCATCCGCGTTCAAGTACAATTTTTCTTTATTTTATATTAAAAAAAGAGATAAATTTGGAATAAAAAGAAAATGTTAAGACGAAAATAGAGAATACATGAGATAAGGAAAATGAAGAAAAGGAAAAAAAAGATAAACAAATTTTAGATTAGAAACGTCGTTCGTCTAAACGCGTCGCGTCACTTTCCCCCATGTCAATGCACGAAACAGCAGCAATAAAGAGAGTACCGTAATTAGGTTAATAGACGTCTACAATTAGATAATGCGTTATGGCCAGCAATTAAAAGTCAACTTTCTTCGCCGACAGTTTTTTCTTAAATAAGCCAACACAGTGCGTTGCGTGTGTTTGTATGATGATGTGTGCTTTGTGTGTGGTGTGTGGGGTGTGTGGAGTGTGTGGTATTTCAAGTATTTAAAAATACTTAAATACTTCCATTAATTATTTTCTTCATTGGGAAAAGATTCTCATTTATCGGTGATATTTAAATCAATTGCATTATTGTTGTTCCGAAGAAATGAAAACTTAAAAAAGAAAATAAGAGCGAGAGGAAAAGAGAAAGAGAAAGTAAGCTAATATAGAAGAAAAAATAAAAAAGTAAATATAAAAATATTAATTAGAAAAAAATTTGGTTTTAAACAAAAAGTAAACGAATTAATAATCGAACAAAATCATCGATCTCGTTAAACTCGATCGTCCCTTCTTCGTAATGATTAATAATCCCACATGCAATAATTAGATATAATATCTTATTTGTATTACATAAAGTGGGCGGGGCCAAATAATTCACAAACGATTTTATAATTCAATTGACAAATATTTTACCTCTAACCTATATATATATATATAACAATAATAATAATAATAATAATAATAATAATAATATATATTTATTTTATTTTATTTTTGTTTATTATTATTTATTAATATATATGTATATATAGGTACATAGGTTACTGGTAAAATATTTATATATTATATATTATATATATGTGAATAGACTTTTTTATATTTAATTCTGATTTACTTACAATAATAACAACAAATACAAATATCAATTACTTCATTTACAAGATACCTTAGATTAAATTTATGTTGAAATTATTAAATAACGAGTCTCTAGTTCGTAAGACCGATAAGCCTAATTAAATCTAGAAAAAATTAATTTTGAAAAATAATAATATAGAATTTACCAAAAAAGAAACTTTTCGAACCGTTTAAGAATTCTTGGCCTCCCAAATCTTTATAATAAATATTACGAGTAGAATATTAGAGAAATAAAACAAGATTTATAATAAACGAATTAAGAATAATACGAGAAAAAAAGAAAAGAAAAGAGATAAGGAGACAGAGAGAAAGAGAGAGAGAGAACGTAAAGAAGAAAACAAAAAAAAGAAGAGATTTTCGTTCGATTAGCGAATTTCTACGATTATTGTAGCATCTATGACGATCTAATATAGTATGTTAAAAAAAAAAAAAACTTTAACTTTAGCGAACCGTTTACACAATTGTAAATAATATTTATTATAAATAATATAAATAGTGAGAGACACGGTGAGTGATCGAGAGTGATAACAAACAAAAATTATATGCAATATATTATATAGTATATATATATATACACACCAACATGTACGTATGTATACGCACACGTATTAAAAAAAAAAAGAAAAGAAGAAAAAAAAAAGAAGTAAAAAATAAAAGAAGAAAAAGTATAAAAAAGCATTATTATCCTTAGGATTTTAAACGTTGAGATACAATGATGACGATGATTATTATTATTATTATTATTGATAATAATTAGCCTAACGAATCTACGGATATTAGTATAAAAAGATTCGATGATTAGAAACGATTAAGGATTGTTGCTAGTGTGTTCGCTTGTTGATTATATTATATATTATTATTAAATATATATTATTATTCTTATTATTATTATTATTATTATGTGATTACAGCGATTATTATTATTATTATTATTATTATAAATTAAGAGAAACATAATTACAAACAAAAAATAGAAACACGAATTTTATTCCCCTTCGAATTAAAATGGGATAGGAAAATGAATAAGAGGAAGAATTAAAATAATATATTATATTTAAAACAAGATAAAAACAAAACCATAAGAAGGGACGATCTCTCTCGTTCGATATTTTATTATTTAATTAATTTAAAAAAAAAAAAAAAAGAAAAAAAAAAAGAAGTAACGACATAAGCAATGAAAAAATATAAAAAGAAATAAATGCTCCAAATCGGTCTATACAAAACAGTGTTGAATGATGATGATGATGATGATGACGATGATACCGTACTTGTGATAAAAATTACCAATTAATTAGTAGTTATAATACGAATATACATACATACATATATAAATAAATAAATAAATATAAATAAATATAAATGAATATATTTAAAAAGAATCGTCGAGTTGCCACAACGACGATTGAAATAATAATAACAATTATTATTATTATTATTATTAACAAAGTAATAAAAATAAAAAATTCTAACAAAAGTAGATAAGAAATTTACGAAAGAGATGAAGAGAGAGAGAGAGAGAGAGAGAGAGAAAGGGGAAAAAAAAAGATAAAAATTATTAACAACAGAAATGCATTACAGGGATGATAAGAAAAATAATAAAAAGAAAAAAAAAAAAGAATTATATAAGCGAATGAAATCATTATTAATTATTATAATTATTATTATTATTATGATTATTATTATTATTAATTATTATTATTAATTATTATGATGATGATTATTATTATTATTATCATTATTATTAAATATATAAATGAATATATTGAAAAAAAAAGAAAAAAAAAAAGGAAAAAGAAAAAAAGTAAAGAAATACGACGATTATGCGAGTCGAAGTAGTTCGTAATGGTAGCTCGTGATAGGTTGAATAGATTTGATATATTTATGTGTGTGTGTGTCTATGTATATATTATATATACACGCATTCATTACGTATAGAAAATAAACAAATGAGTATATAGATATACACACACACACACATGTATATAAATATATATATAAATATATCTTATAAATATACAATATTATATATTAATACATATTGGGCTAATGCAGCTATGTAAACGAGTAAACGATGTACTTATACACTAGTCAATGTTCAATGTTGAGATATTTATCTGAAATAAAAATGCATATACGTTGTTTACACCAAATAATATGTCTAAATAATTCTACAATTTCCTATATAAAGAATATATTTCGTAATACATATGTGTTGATAGAATTTTATATTAATGGTTCATTATAATGTTAATCAAATTATACTAAAAATATTTATTTTGATGATTTATTTGATATTAATATTATTCGTTATGGAAAAAGAAATATTTTTGTAGGAAATAATTGACTCGAAAGTCTTTGAAAAAAAGAGGGAAGTACAAAATATTGCATTTTTGTCTAATATTATAATCCTGACAATTTTTTATTTTTTTCTAAATTTCAGATTGCATATAGTAATTTCAATTTCAATCACGTACTTATTCCCATGTATGCGTGTATAAGTGGGTTGAAAATTGCGATAATTATACGGAAGAGACTAATTGCGAACGACTGGTTTCCCTGCTTGAACGAATTCGCAAAGAGACTGAGAAATTGAGAGAAATTGAGAGAAGTGAATGGAAAATCTGTAACGTATTCAAAGGACAAGGGGACAAAGAAAGCAAAGAAAATGTAAAAAATAGAAAAAAATAGAAAAGTTAAATGTTAATGAGTATGGTACACAGATTTAGCTAAGATACTTGTTCCCCTTTTCAATTATTCTTCAAGATTCTTCTATGAAAATTATCTAACAATTAGTCTCGGTTAAATGAATTTGTAAAATGGATCATTTCAGACTTGAAATAACTCGTTAGCATCTTATTCTCGAATTTAGTTCCGATTATAAGCAAGAGATAAGAGAAATAAATTAGATAAAGTCAGAGGAGAGGAGAAAAAGAAAAGGGAATTTAAGAGAATAGGAGAATAAGGGAATGAAAGATAGAAAATAGTGGGAAAATGGTGAGAAGAGATAATGCGATTAAGTAGGAGAATAAAAGAAAAAGAAAAAAAGTGAATGAATAAAAAAAAATGAACAGATAAAAAATTGAAAATATAGATTGAGGAGTAGAAAAATAATAAAATGTAAGACGTGAAAAAAGAGAGAAACAGAAACAGAAACAAATAGCGAGTATAAATATAAATGCACATGACACATGCGTTGTTATTTTTGTTCTTAAATGAACGTATTTACAGGAAAATTGATAGTAAAAAAAAAAAAGAGAGAAAAAGACAAATATTTAAACGAATGTTTAGTCAAAATTGGAAGACACTTTGATAGAAAACTTCGTGTGGTGTGTCCTCTTATATTTTCGTTAGAAAAGAAATAAAGATAAATAAATATATATATTCTAGAAATGGAACGAGGTGGAAAAAGAAAAAAAAAATTGCAACCGGTAGGAGAATTGGTGAAGGAAGGAGGAACGAGGATGGAAAAATGGGGGAAAAATGGGGAAGAGACACGTGGTTAAAAGAAGAGCCTTTCACATGCAATTGAAGTACACAGGCAGACAATGACCCATTGAAGGAGGACTTCCGATACGATCGACTGATTTATCGTTCAATCGATATATTCGATCGATATTCGACTATCGTTGGTAAATTGATGACCGTTTTCCTGTTAGAACTTTCCATCTTTTTTCCTTTTCTCTATCCCTTACATTTTTCTTCTTTATATTTTACTTTCCTCTCTCTCTCTCTCTCTCTTTCTTTCTTTCTTTACCTTTTCTTTTTTCCAAGTAATATTTTATTTTTTTCCGTATATTCAGGACGATACGACAACGAGCTTATTTCACGTTAAGAAAAAGCTTTCTAGTGCTGATTCATTTTCGTGTTTCAGAAGGATATTATCCTTATATTATATGTACCAGGAGTGTACGTTGAAGTTTGCCGGTTTTTTTCGTTAAAAATAACACATAATTTTTAGGGGAATCTCAAAATATTTTTATTCAAAGTATTGACCATTTGATTCTACACACTTCGTCCATCTTTCAGGCAAATTATGGATACCATTCCAAAAAAACTTTTTCTCTTTCGAGGAAAACCATTCAACGAGCCATTTTTCAACTTCTTCAAAATTGACGAAATGCTGCTCTGCAAGTGAGTGCCCTATCGATGCGAAAAGGTGGAAGTCGGACGGGGCGAGGTCTGGAGAGTACGGCGGGTGCGATAATATTTCCCAATTAAGTGTTTTTAATGTGTTTTTCACGGATCTAGCGGTATGAGACGGCGCGTTGTCATGTTGCAAAATAACTTTGCCATGTGTTCAGGCCCATTCCGGTCGTTTTTCGATCAACGCATGATTCAAATTGATCATTTGTTGTCGATAGCGATCCGTATTTACCGTTTCACCAGGTTTTAATAGTTCGTGGTACACCACACCATCCTGGTCCCACCAAACACAGAGCATTGTCTTTCAAATCGAAATCTCCACTTTTAAATTGACGAAACCATGTCTCACATGTTCTAATCACTGGAGCATGTTCACCATAAGTTTCTACTAGCAAACGATGTGCTTCAGCTGCTTTTTTCTTTTGATGAAATAAGAAAAGCAACGAATTCCGCAAATGCTCTTTATTTGGAACGAAACTCGACATATTCATTGATATAAACGACTATGACGCTATTATTTTGACAGAATGAGACTTAGGTGTTTTTGGAGGTCAATGTCAATAGAAAACAATGTTGTATATAACAAACCATAGAAATGCCTACATCCTGCTAGCGACATCCTACTGTAAAACCGGCAAACTTCAACTTACACTCCTATG
The DNA here is from genome assembly GCA_023678845.1 of Mischocyttarus mexicanus. Lineage (NCBI taxonomy): Eukaryota > Metazoa > Arthropoda > Insecta > Hymenoptera > Vespidae > Mischocyttarus > Mischocyttarus mexicanus. The sequence continues at coordinate 1,040,714 of JACGTP010000031.1, read as the reverse complement.
TATTTATATGTATAAAGGATATTATATTATATTTCGTTGCTGGAAAATATAATGTCTGATTTTTCCCTATAATTCAATAGAAAAATTGGACATTATTTTTACTACCAACCTAATATTATAAATATATTGAAAGTACAAATAAGTTTGCGCGGTTCAAGAAAATATGATTAAAGTATATATCATTAAATTATAATTAAAATTGTCTCACGTGAAACTTCATATCGTAATATTGGACATCTTTTGACAACATAATCTTGATATATTAGTAATATTGTATCAGTATCAGATATTTTTTGTTCGAAAATGTCGATTTTTGAACCGAATAAACGTTATTTGCGGGAAACTTTTGATCGACTTTCTTTAATTTGAAGAAATCTGTAGCAGATGTTTATCGATTGCTCGTAGAAGCATACGTCGATGTTTTCTTAAGTGAAAGAAGTTGCCATGAATGGTTTTTAAAGTTCAAGAACGATGTGACTTTGACGTAGAAGACAAAGTACGCGACGGAAGGTCGAAAGTTTACGGATAAGCGGAATTTGAAGCATTTATTGGTTGAAAATTCTTGTTAAATACAAGAAAAAAACTTGCATTTATATTAAAAGTAACTCAGAAAACAATTTTACATCGTTTAATGTCATTAATTCTCTAATTTTTTAACACGAATGACAGAAACTTATTTGTACACCTATTATATATGTAAATGATATTATATTGTATTAAATAATATTTATTTGTTTCTATATTTTATGTTTTTTTTTCTTTCTATGAATAATTTTATTTATTTTAAATATTATCCTAATCGTATATCGTTATTTTCTTATTCCCCAATTTCATAGAATATACAATACGTCGTTGATAGATTTATTGATCATTTAAAGTTAAACAATTGATATATTTTATTCATGATATTGTTTTGATTTATATCGAATATTATTCTAGTCGTATAATATCGTTATTTTCTTATACTCCATCTCTAAGATATACAATAGGTTACTGAGAGATTTATTGATTATCGAAACTTTTAAAAGATTTATATCCTAGGAGAAAAATTCGTATTCTTCCGACGAAAGAAAACAACTTCACAAATTGTCTCTTTCAATAGTTTTTAGTTTTCGACAATAATACGACAAATATTTTACGAATAATACAAAATTCAATTGATTTATCTTTTTTCCAATTGATTATTTTTTTAAAGTATCTATTTAAGTAAAGAAAAAATATTAGATTAATAAGTTTCAATTATTTTTCAAAATCATCTTATAAAATTATTGACCTATTTAAGAAACTTTTTAACCATCCTGTTCACTAATTATATTATTTAATAATAAGTTTAATGAAATTTAACACCGCAAGCGTTTTAAACATCAATCTGTTTGTTTATAACAACCGTGAAAGTTTTAACGAAATAATCATAACTCCTTTAGGTACATATACGTTCATTAATTTTAATTACTTTTATTCGTACGTTAGTTGAAATAAATATACATACTACGCGATGTATATATGTATTATATATACCTATCTGTTTATGTATAATGTATGTCAAACCTTATCGAACTAACCCACATTCGCTTGAGGCAGTTTTCAAACATGTTTCTCGCGTAAGTGCATAATCGGTTTAGGATTTCTTGTCTTGTCTCTATTCGTAGAGAAGTAGTGATTGAGATAAGGGGTTTGAAGGGTGGGAACGGGGTAAAAAGGGGAGTTTCAGAGAGAAGCAACAGAGTATCCTTGGTAAATTACTTACCGGTTTGCTCAATTTCACTTATATCCTGCCACCGGGTTCTATTAATTTCTTTTGTTTCACTGTTTATTATCAAAGATGGGAATATCTTTAAGAATGTATTCAACTCGTGTATAATTATTTTTATTTATTTATATTTTATTATTTATCTCCTTTTTTATCTTTTATTTTATTTTATTTTATTTCCTTTTTTTTTTTCGGTAAATCACTGACGGGAAAGAGAATTTTAGGGACAAAAGCTATACTCAATTCGAGAATAAAAATCGGTATAAAAGTTCAAGGAATAAAGTCACGTGAAATTATTAACGCGGTAGGAAAAGTTTTTCTCGTAGAGATATAAACGAAAGAATATAGAAAAGTTTTTCTTGTATACGAGCGATAATGTCTTTCGTCCATTTCGTTCGTTTCTTTATTTTCCTTTATTTTTCAGAATAAAATAAGAAGAAAGAAAAAAAAAACAGGACGAAGAAGAATAAAAAGAAAGGATTGATACGAGTATATAAAATCTTGTCTAAAACTTTAATGGTTCCTTTTCTCTAAGATGTGAAAATTGTTTTTTTTTTTTTCTGATTGATCTTCTTCCTTCGAAAAATAAGAAAAGTTCCAAAAGAATACAAAACATTCGGACCGAATCTTTGTTTTTCGTTTTTTTTATTTTTTATTTTTAAGGATTCTTTTAAACGAATATAGAAAAATAAAAAAAGTAGGAGCAAAATTTGTTGATCGAATTTATCGAAAAATATATTATTTTCTTTATCGAGTTTATTTTTATCGGTATCGAATGGGATATCGCTGAAGAAGCTGACAAAAAAGTAGAAATATGTGTGACACGATGTTAACGTTGAATGTATTCAAATGTATATAAATGTTATTACGTTTATATGTTCACTGAAATAGAGAAAAATAGAAAAATAGAAAGAATAGAAAGAATAGTGAATCGAATATAGCGTGTAATAAAAATCATAAAAGAAGAGCTTTTCAACCTAAAATGTAAAAAGCTTATATCGAATCATAACCAGTTTTGCATGTCCCAACGTGGCTCGCATAAACTCACCATATATTTTATGTAGATCAAAAACTCTCCCTAACATATGATTTTAAGATAATATTTTGCTCCTTTATTTCTCTTTTCTATTTTACAAAAAAATTAAAATATTATTTCAAGATAAGAAAAATACCGAAAAATACTGTATCAACGTGGTTCGAATATTTCGTTTATAAATCGTCTGTCAAAGTTTATCATTTCAGATCGAAAATATGAAAAATAAAATATTTCAACGCAGACAATAAAAAAATACAGTAACATTGTTGTTAACAATTATCTAAAAAAATCGTAAAAATGTTGCAAAATAAATATAGTCAATAAAATGTTATTTTATTTACAATCCATTCTTCCACTGTCTGTTAATGCAGAGACCTTAACTACTTGATACAATAAAAAATAAAATATTTGTACACTGACACTGAGAAAATACAGGAACACTGTTGTTAACAACATGTGGAGAAAAATTTATTAAAATTAATCTAAATAAAATGAACTGACAAAGAAGAATCATGCAAATGTATGATTTTATTAATAATTCAGTTTTCGACTGTCTGTTTATGCAGAAATCATGACTACTGTCAATTATATATAAAATAATTGGTCAACCAAAAGGTTGTCGGATTAAATTCCTTACGAATCGATGACCAGAAAAGCATGAGACGTTTGAAACGTCAAGAACTTCAGATGCACTGTCTATTTCAACGATAGAAACCTCGAACAACGGGAAAGTTTTGATTCCTGTTAGAAGTGTAAGGAATCCATATTGAACATCTAACGAACTTCAAAAGTTTATAGAGTTAGGGTCCTCTTGAAATAAATTTTGTGGTATTCTGAGAACTAAGGATTATCGAGGAATTTGGCACAGGTATTTAGTACCAATCTGACTATTTCATAATGAAAGATCGGGACAAATTCTTAACAGAAAACACAATAGGATCTATTAATCAGGAAGAGCTTTCATGATTAATAGAATTTGATTTATTAATATTATTAAATAATAGATTTAACTAGAAAATAGAATAAGACACACACACACACAAATGTAAGATTTAAAAATAATTATATTTTTAGAATCGGAACATTTTCATAATCAAATATTAAATAAGAAAATAATTATTTGCGAGTAAGTTGACCATTTTAAAATAATTTAAAAATTACAACAGTCACCTTAAAAGTAGAAAACACGTGTTCGAGTTAATTTAATATAGCACAATTTATTATTATAAATTATTATTGTATAGAAACATTTTATAATATTTTTGTTAACATCTAAAACGATTTCGAGATTAAAGTACGAATGTCGTAGATGAAATTTACTGCATGTAACGCAACAGTTATCGAGAAGAGAATCTGGAAGATAAGATGCGGAATAATCTCGAGTAGGATTAAAAGGGATGATCTCAATGGAAACGCGGTTGAAAACCCGAGACCGCAGATACGCGGATGATAAATTTACACTCATTGTAGAAATAAAAGTCAGGTTTTGTTAAACGAAAATGACAAGGAATAATGTACCTACTTGTAATATCAAAAATCATATTCGTCCTTAGACAAACGGTATTCTTATAGAAATTTTTGACAATGTAGACGGTATTAGAAGATTGAATGGTGCCGAGGAACAAATTTAATGCATACGAAAAATGTGATGAAAGAAAGAAAGAAAGGAAGAAAGAAAAGCGAAGGAAGAAAAATTGTTAAAAATCTTTTAGTTAAATTTGTACGAAGTTCTTAAAGTTGAACACTTGGAATATTTGAATAGGATTATTAATGAGTTTTGATATTAAATCGTTTAACAAAGGATCTATGATTTAATTTTCTAGAAACCATATATGTTAATGTCTTTCTCTCAGTAATTTGTTCATTTTATTTAAAAATTTATATAGTTTTTTATAAATTAAATAAATTAAATATAAATTAAAATATGTAGACGTATATACACGAAGTGTTCCAAAAATAATAAATTAATTATTAATTTAACTTTGGCAAAAGTTAAAAAACAATGTGAATTGTTCTATTAAGCGAAGGTGGATTTATGGGACACCCTGTGTATAAAAGGAAGAAAGAAAGAAATAAAGAAAAAGAGTAGTCGAATTAAAAATGCAATTGAAAGTTCTTTATTTAACTTGAAACCATAAAATGAAAGTAAATGAGATTGACTAATTAAATGGAAAGCTAGGGAGATCTCCGAAGAAAGTAGATTTATAATCATGATCTATTGAGACACTGTAAAGAAAGCTCTTTCAACTTGTCTCGTGATACGTGTTTGCTTTTGAAGAAAGTAGAAAGAAAGGTAAGATGAAAATGAAGAAGAAGAAGAAGAAGAAGAAGAAGAAGAAAAAGAAGGTACGTGTTAAGTGTGGGTTCTCGCAATGATTGAATTTATTTTTCTTCTTTCTTTTCTTTTCTTTTTTTTCTTTCCCTAGTTCTATTCCTCTTCTATTATTTAAACAGAAACGACTAATCCATTTTGTAAATACTTCACTGGTCATTAACTATTAGACGTTTAATGCACATCTTTTGTTTCCTCTAAGGATTTCGATAAACTAAACCTTCTTATAGATTTCTTCTTTTTTCCTCCCCTCCCCCATTAACTTTTAGCTCTATTTGTTTATTGGTGTTTCTAATATCAGATAAACTAAACTTTTCGTAAAGAAAAATTATACTTTAATTATTTACAAAATATTTTTGCTTATTCAATTTTTCATTTGTTTTGTTGATTAAATTTCTTTTTTGGAATTTTATTAACGGTATTCGACAATTCATTTAAACATAAAATATATTCGTTGCGTTATTTTAATAAAATGATAATTGATTTTTATTTCGTAATATTCCAAAATTGCAATATTTATTATTATTATTATTATTATTATTATTTTGGTTCTGTGAATAAACTTTTACCAATTTTCTTCACTTTTTAAATAACAATTGCATCGAATTATTATTTTTTTGTAATATTTTTGTTGAAGATACATAAACCTGAGGCTAGTTTTGCGAATTGAAATCGTATTTATTCGGGAAACACGAAACTGGTATTCGTTTCTCGTACGATCGAAAACAAAAACAAAAAATTTATTTCGACTAACGGAAAAAAGATACGATTTTTGACAAAGCCTCTACCATCTGTTCTCCCTCTTCCTCAATCCCACGTGCTCTTTTTTCTTTTTGTCAAAATTACCCATGAGAAATTTTCAAATAGGAATTTTTGCCTAGACGAGTTTTACACGTCGAATGAAAACGGTCTGGTTGTTCGTCACGTATTCGTGATAAAATTTCATTCTTCGCAAATTCGAAGGATCGTAACACTAATGGCACCTGTTGCCCCCATTTGCACCTTCCCTCGTTTCGTTTACATACACTGTACTTCTCACTGTACACTGTACACTTACACTACCCTATCCTATCCTTTTCCACCCTTGCTCATATTCTCCAATTCTCACGCGTACACTTCAGCAAACATCGATCTCGTTTGTTTTTTTTTTCTTTCTCTTCCAATCTGTGTTTCGCTGAAATCATTAGAAGAATCCTTTTTCCCCTCCTCTCGTAAATCAATCCTTAGTTTAATAAAAAAAAATTAATAAAAGTTTCATTCTTCGTATTTCCTATATAATATTTTTATCCCTTTTTTGATAAAATATTTATATTACAGTTAACTAACAAATGATTATATAAAATCTTTGTCAAAAAAATGTAGTAGTAGTAGGAATAGTAATCATCATTGATTCACTCGACAAGAATAGAAACGTAACGCATGATAAATTCATTTTCGTTGTGATCTTGTGACTAGAAACATCAAAACGCTTTCAAAGTTTCAATTTGCGTTGGCTGGGTTTTAAGTATATATACTTTAGGCTTTTTCCTCTGAGAAAAGAGTTCGATAAATTCGAAAGTACTTTCAGAAAAATAAGAAAAAAAAAAGAAGAAACCCCTATGAAGTATACCGGCATAATCTATGAGAGTTGAAAGTAAAAGGAAAATGTCATATGAACAACCCCGTGACATGAACAATATTTCATCTCAAAAATTTACAAATAATCATTAGGGAAATGTTTTTCCATAAATATTTCATTCTCGATCGTTCTACGGCATGGTAAATTTTCTTTTTTTTTTTTTTAAGAGAAACCTCTCTCCAAATTTATTGGCCATATTTTTTATGGGAAAAGAAATAAAAAAAACTGTGCGACGATTTAATTTTATTTTAAATGGAAAAAGCTATCGTATTTTTTGAATACATTTTTTTCTATCTCAAATTGAGAATATAAATTATTTAAATAAATAGCTTTCTCATATCTGATGAATAGTTCCCATTACACGAGATAATTTATTTGGAATAATATATGTCAGCAGGTTCTCGTCACCACGTCTCCATTATTTCAAGCCCTCATATCGAAGGGTGAAAAATGTCGAAACGAAAGGAAAAATTTATCTGATGGGTCCATTGTACAACGTACGTATATTAATCGTCCCTTTCTTTTTCTCTTTTTTTTTTCTAAAATTTACATTATTTTTCAGCATACGTGCTAACTCGGCACATTTTGAACGATATGTTAACTCGGTAGAAGGATGAATGGAGGGTATACATTTATCTGAATTATTAATCAAGGTAATAAACTACTTTAAAAGGGTTTATATTTTCTTGACAAATTATTATCACAAAGTTTAGAAAATATTTTTGAAATAAATAATACACTGTTATTTGTAATAATTAAGAAACCTGTAATCTCTTAAATAAAAAAACAACAAATTAAGATGCTAAAATTTTTGGTTAATTAAACGTTCGGTAACTTTCATAGATATTTTGTTTTCAGTTTAATACAAATTTGTACGTAAATTGTTGCCATTTTCATATTCTGTTCCATTAGTAATTATTTTTCGTATGATAATACTATTTTGTTTTGAAATAATATTAAGCGAACTGCGACACATTACACGAAATACTTGTCCAACGTGTGTTTTCACGTTGATAGTGTGTTTTAAAGAAATGTTCCATAACGTTTCGTGTTAATTATCATTAGCAAAAAGGGAAAATAACATTGTCCTTGATACGTTCAAATTAACATTAATTACACGGTAACCGTTTAATCTAGGAAATTAAGTTTAATTAAGGTTTTTTCCGAGCTATACAATTTCTCCAAAAACATTTAAGAAAGAAATTGTAATAACTAATGTGCCGGAGATTATAAGGGTCTTTTAAAAAAATAAAATACAAAAATTTCAAGAAACTTTCTCAGTGGTTTACACGAACGATAAAATATTGATTTAAAAGTTAAGCTCGTATCATTTGGATTTAACATAAGCATAATTGATTACTTTAATTTTTGTAATAAAGAAAATAAGAAAAAATAAATGTTACAATATTTTACAGAAATTGTGTAACACTTTTGTAAATGGTTGTTTAATTTCGAGTAAAACATTTCAAAGTTAAATTATCTGGTCGAGCAAAGCCGGATAAACATGGAAAGTGGTTAACGACCCCTTCTAGTTCTCGTGTAGGTTGAAACGAGAGAGAAAGAGAGAGAAAGGGTGAAAGAGAGAGAGTGAGAGAGAGAGTGAGAGTACTTAAGTTCTACTTTTGTGGAAGAAAACTAATGTCTAATGCAAGGAAGTTTCTTCTCTCATTCTAGTAATTAATTTATATGAATTTAAATTAACGAAATTATTTACAGAGACATCTCGTCCATTAGTGTTACGTTGCAAATTTTGAAAATATATCTTAGATGTTTTGTTACTAATGCAAATTGATATGCAAATAAGAAGAAGAAAAAGAAAAAAAAGGAACTTTACAAGCTTTTATTATTAAAAATAAAAAATGTATTTTAACATTTATTACCACAGTTTCGTGTATTATCTAGAATAATCTTAAATAATCTGAAATAAAAAATTATCTCTCGTTAAAAAAAAAAAATATACAATAGAACAGGAAATAGGAATACTTCAAATATCTCGAATCAACATTTTGATTAAACCTTCAAATATTTCGCGTTATTAAAATTAACGGTGAAATCGTGAAAATATTTTCCTTTTATGCAAATCCCAACAATACCCTTTTATTATAATTTTATATCTACGAATTAAAATTTTGAATATAAAAAGAAAAAAGAAAGATGAATATAACAGAAAAGAAATCCCAAATGACTCGCGTTAGTATGAAAATTAAATATCATCCCATTCTCTGACCTAAACTGAAAATAAAAAAAAATAAAAAGAGAAAAAACAGGAAAAAGAAAAGGGAAATAAAAATGGAGGATAAAAAAGGTCCTAACAACGTGTTCAACTGTCGGTTGTAAAGCTTTACGCGTGAAAGATATAGTTCGGTTGATGACGTGGAAGGGTTTTAAAAAATTGTAATAAAGGATGCTGGCATAACAAAGCCGGATCGTTTTCATTTGAAACACATAGTGGACATTTTATGTATAAGTACATAACTACAATACATATATACATATATAAGTATAAATACACATATGTGTATAAAAACATAAATAAAACGTAAGTACGTAGCAGTGGTCTTCAAATTTATTCGATCCACCGAAACCCGTAAGAATAAAAATATAATCGATGGAACAAACATCTGTTCAAGAAAAAATATTAAATAATTTTTCAAACACGACAAATGATAGCAGCATCAGTCACCCCCACCACACATACACACACATCTTGAAAAATATTTATATTTTATTTCTTATGGGAAGAGGGTAATGTTTTACATTGCACTCCACCCGTTTAAGAGACATTCTTAAATAAATTGAATTTATCCAAACATCAATTCGCGTGGAACCTTTAGTAAAGGTTGCGTGAAACCCTAAGGTTCTGTAAAACCCTGTTTGAAGACCACTGGTATATATAGCATACACTTCATAGTATGCTTACGATGCGAAGCTCGGTAAAGCTATTAAGGTCGCTCGTGGGTTCGGTATTCTACGAGATGAACAAAAAAAAATTTATTCAACACGTACCATAGTACCAAGCTTTTTCAACGTAATCTCTTTGGATTTTTTTCTTTTTCTCCATATTTTATTTTTTTTTTTCCATTGATACTTGCCCGTATCACGTGCGATAAGCTCGCGAAATAAAACACACTCGGTTTGATTTGGATCCATTCGATCTAAGTCGGAAACATTAATTTCTTCGTTTCTTTTAGTTTTTTAATACTTTTCTACTCTTCGATTATTTGGAATGTAATTTATCTATATAATATATTATTAATAATAATAATAAATATATAACCAAAGTGTATTTATATTACTGTTAATACTCAACCAGATTTTTAATTAGAAATTCATTTATTTAATAATAATAATAATAATAATCAATATTAAATGATATTTGCCAATAATGTGTTGCATGAAATAAACAGTGTGTGTTTATATTTGTTGATTAAACATATAATACATTTCATTTAGTTGATAAATCATTTAAGATCGAGATAGAAATTTTAACATACATTTGATTTATATTTTGTTTCAAAACAAAATTTATTCGATAACTATTTGTTTAATAATCGATTAAAAATAATTATAAAATATAAATAAGGTATAAATTTCTATTAGATTCGATTCTCTTTTTTTTAAATTTAACAAACATTACGTTTTATCTTAATAATGTAACATTTACTATTTGTTTTTTGTTTTTTTTTTTTAGAAGAGTATTGTAAAAGAATGGTCAAATCGAGACTATAGACAAATTCGAAAGAATTTCATTTCGATGAAAAGACCAAACGGGTGCATTGAAATGTAGGAAACAAAGGTAGTAGTAGTAGTAGACATGTAACGTTTCGTAAAACATTTTAACCCCTCGAGCTAGTCAACCCTTTTATGTATCTCCAACTCTTCTCTTTTCATCCCATTTAACTATTACCAATGAAACGACAACACCCATTTTACGTACAAAGGATATGGAGTTTAAATTAATGGATGCATTGAATTTTCGTTACGTCTCTTTCTCGTATTTTTCTTAAATTAATTATTCCGAAACTAAAACGCACTATTTCGATAAAGAATACGTTTCCAGTAAACACAATAATATAAATATATATCCAGGATGTATAAATTTAATCATTTGCATATTTTGTTATTCCTTTTATGACGTACACCGTCATCCAAAAGTTGTTCGATAAATTAAAATGACTCGAAAAATTAAATACGAAATGATCCAGAATATAAATAAGGTCTGGTTGTTGTTTAGAAGATAAAAACAAGTTTTGCGATTGGAAGAAAAAAAAATGTTCGTTAATAAACGAACACAAAAGAAATAATGCTAAACGTAAAACGTATTATTATACTTGATCGTATAAATTTTGGTTAACTAAATTATCAATTTCACGTACGTATTTTTTGTTTCTTCTCAGAAATAATTGTGGTACTTGAAGAGAATTTATCTAACGATTAGCAAAACACATTGTTTTATGGAGTTGACGTGATTTAACGTTCATTCTTATTCGCACGTTTAATCGCAAATTGCTCGTTAATAATTTCGATTAATGAGATAAAGTTCTTTCGTATAATTAATTAGGAAGAGAGTAGTTTGTAGTAGTAGTAGTAGTAACAGTAGTAGTAGAGAATACACTAGTTTCTTAGATAAGTAAACTAGAGTTGGAATATTAGAGAAATGATGTTTGGTCCAAAGCTAAGACCCACTTTATACAGTTACACAGTTGAACAATTTATTTAAATAACACAATTACGAAATTGAACTAACCGAATGTGGAACAAAAACACAAATAACAAAAAATATCTCATCTTATTGAGTGGTCCCATATTTTGAAAATATCTTCATCAGTAATATTACGTATAACAAAAAATTGTTTCCATTAGATAATGATCACCCAATGTGTGTATGTGTGTACACACAACCTTGTTATTAACTTTTATAAACGACTTAAAGAAATATATATTTTTCTTTTTATTTTTCTTGAACTTTAGTTACATTTAAAATCTAAAAGATCACTCGGGGGTTGCTATTAAACTTACCTATGAATATCACGAAACGGAAACTATTATTCTGTCCTTTTTCTTTCCTTCGTTTCTTTTCTTTCGAGAAGTTTTCTAAAGAAATATGAATATTTAAATCAGTGATTCTCAACCCCGGTTTATAGAGAAATTTTCTTTTTATTTTTAGAATATGACAAAGATATTACAAAAATTGTTGAATCGAAACGTCAAACACTGGTTCTTAAATTTTCAAAACATTGGTTAATTATTTAAGATATTTTTGAGTTAACCGAAAGCAATTGATTACTATTAAATCATCTTGGTTTCTATTTTGAATTATGTATTTGATTTTAATCATTCCATAACAAGAACCATTTGATCTGAACCAGTACACATTGAATACACATTATTTAGATCACCACTAGATAGAGTTACATTTGCTAGTTCATTCAAAGCAATTAATTACTGATAAATCTTCTTGGCTTCTCATTTGAAGTAATCGATCGCAATCAGTTACTGCTAGCCATTTGACCCCTTCCCTTTCTTCCCTCTCTTCTCCCTTCCGAACCAGTTTGCATTGTACAAACATTATTTAGATCATCATTGATCTGAGAATATGCCAGTTGCACGTATACAAATCATCGTTTTGGAAAGTGCATTAAATAAAACAAATTATTTTTTAGGTAAACTCTTGTTTCATCTACTTTGTTCATTCTATTATGATAGAAACTTATTGTAAAAAGTACAACTAGTTTACCAAAAATTCCTCCCAAAGAATAGATTTTTCCTAGGAATGCATGTAAAATGCAAGCTTTGCATAATAGGAAATACAATTATCTTACTTTGGTTGTGCATTTATTCTTCTAATAAAAATAATAAATTTATAATATTGAACCAACCAATAATTAAACTACAAAAGTCAATGTGAATGGAAATAAAAGAAAATAATATTATTTAGTTATTTATTGTTTTATTAGTTTAGTTTCCGATCGATTGATTTCTAAAAAGAAATGTAATATATCGAAGAAATCGTTTTAATTCCGTTATAGTATAGTTGAAGAAAATAAATAACTTTGGAGTAGGAGAACTTCTCGTACTGCAGATATCTATCCTAGCAAGGTAAATTATAGTTCCGTGCAAGCCAAGCGATAAATTTACACCACAAGGGTAATCCTACGAAATAAAGTGGTTTATGTCCCGATTAGATAAGATTCTATGACTTCGCGTGCGACGACTTCAATTTTATGCGACCATGTTTTCTTTCTTTCTATTCTCTTTTAACTTGCCTTTTCGAACGAATACCAACAAACTTCATTTCCTCGTTATTCTTATTTCTTTTATTGAATTAACATAAAAATGAAATCAAATTACGAATATAGAAAAGAATATTTGTTCTATCGTTGAATCAAATAATAAATAAAAAAGTATATTTTGTAGAATAAAAAAGAAAGATTTGTACAAATTAAAATTGTATTCGTCAAATATCATATTGGAATTAAAAAAAAAACACACACACACACACACGAACACAACTATTAATGATACTTCGAATATTGAACAATTTCGAATCGATATTTTATTAGATGACAAATTTTCCTTAAATCATTCCTTTTATATATTTTTCTCTTTCACTGCCACACATGCTGCTTCATTCGATTCTCTTGAAAAGTAATTTAGCTAAAAGTTCGTTCTAGACGAAGATAATCTTTAAAGATTCTTCTTAAGGAAAACGTAGGGATAGACCTGTGAGTTCATCTCTTTACGTTAAAAAAACTTTGTAATGCTCGTCTACTACGTTCGAACGTTACTTTAGCTTACCGATCAACGTAAAGGAAACTTTTAATCAGTTTTCGACCCCATATCAAGGAATAACTTTGAGCATTAATGTCCTTCGTTATTTTATTGAGGGGGTGTCAACGTGTCCCCGTTCCATTTTCATAGACAATTTCCATATTTTCTTCATTAAGATTTTCTTTCTCGCTTTACAATTAAATACAATTTTCTTTTTTTTTTTTTTAAATAGAATAAAATATAAATAATATAGAATACGGTTATACACGGCATAGATTTAGGTATGTATAAAAAAAATGGAAATTAAAATAAATAGAATAATATTATAATTAAATATAATTTATAATATTAAAAATGAAGGAAAAAGAAGAAAATGAAAGCTTAGAATACTATTAACAGGACCTCTTCCTTTCTATTAACAATGGCGACTGTTTAAATACATAAACGAGAGAGAATTTGATATCGTGATAACGAGTGGACAGAATTATAGTCCCCAAGAGCTCCCCACAATGACTATATGCACCTATTTCGGTTAACGTGAAGTGCTCTCGGCATTGCGAATCCTTATCGTTTCTAACATTTAAGCTATGAGATCCATAAGGATGCTCTCCATAAACAAGTCATAGATTACGGATGAAAATGCCACTCTCTAGTAGTTTAATCATCCCCCGAGGAGTGGATATGCATGAATATATCCAATTGAATAGCCATTTAACTGTATTATATGTTATTGACAATATCACTCTAAATGACATATCATACGTTTATTAAATTCTTTTTATCGTAATCCAAAACTTACGAATGTGATATCGTGAATATATTTATTAAAATTTTTTTATATTAAATCTATTTTTCAATACATTTCTATTACATATTTAATGTAAATGAAATATTGACAAAATTTTAAATATATTTATTTATGTTTATAATATTAAATCAATCTTTTTATATTATATATTTATTGTTAATAAAATATAGACATATATTAAGAAGCACAGACGGAAAAATTTTTGTAATTTAATTTCAATATTGTTTTCTTTTTTTTTATTTATATATTTTCTATCGAAGGAATAAAATATGTAACGAACATTCTTCCTTTCTCTCCCCCCCTATCCTAATTCTCCTTCCATTTCTATCTTTTCCATATCATTTCTATCATGTAAGAAAAGTCAAAGGATTTTATTAAATATTCACCTACCGTGCGAATATCAAATGTTAAATTTATTCATAAGCTTTGGTAACGCGAGGTATTCGTGAATCATACAAGCGGTTCGTTAGATCAGAAACGTGGTGAAGTAAAGGTAAAACTGAAAACTAGGGAAACGTTGGGATCGGCTGCTTTTCCAAATGATACCCACCCAAGAGCAAAGCTTATGCTCGATGTTCTCATTCAAAAGATCTTGAATTTGCGTGGGCTATCTACGGTCTTTCAACTAGATTTCACATTTCGATCTTCTCATTAAATACGTACAATGGTTCCCCCCCATCTACTAATTGTAAGTTAAATTACCATTTTCCAACAAGAAATATCTCTCAAATATTTACTTTTCCAAATTATTAATTAATAATTATTATCATTGTTATACAATATTTCTATAACAATCGTATTATTTTAAACCATTCCCTGATTTATTATAAATATCCAAATATTATAAATAATTTTAATAAAAAAAAAAAAAGATAATAAAAATACAAATTTAATTAAATGAAAATATTCTACGGAAATTTAAATTTTAATATTACCTCTAGAAATTTTGTTTACAATTATCTTGCATTATGTAATATATCACTCATCAAAGGTAGGATATAAAGAGATAGACAGAAAGGGTGAGGGGAGGGTTGAGGGAACATTAATAAACGTAGAGTCTTCGCATAACAATGTGGAATAAAAGGATCGACAAGTAATCCTACTCGATGTTTAGAAGGCGTTATATAAGGGGAGTTTTAAAACGAGAAAATGAAGAAAAAGAAAAGGGAAGAAAAAGAAAAATTCTAAGAAGAAGAAGAAGAAGACAAAAAAGATCAGAATCGAAGGAAGAATAGCGTAATAAATGGTAAAATCTAACAAAAAAATCAATTATGTTAAAACGAGGGGGAAAAATATTATATTAAATGTTAAAATTATCAAGTATACCCACCATATATACTAGAATAGGATGAATAAAATGAGAATATAAAAAAATGATAAAAATGCAGATAATTTGACAACATTCCACGAATGACTCTGACTTGTCTCTTATGAAAAATCTATGGAAAATCTATGGAATTTATTTGATTTCTCGTGAAGCATGCATTTATTATTATTATTATTATTATTATTATTATTATTATTAATATTATTATGAATATTTCTTTAGAATAAAACTAAAGATAAATGAATATTAAACGTACCGAATATTTCTCTCTTATTGTACGTTTAAATACCATAAACGATCTAATAATTATTATTTATTCTAAATAATAAAATACGATAATTAATTTAAAACGATACTAATTATTTAGAATAAAATAGGGAACATCTGTTTGAAAAGTAGGTCAATGGTAAGATAAGTAGGTCAACTGTACAAAAATAGGTCAATGGTACAAACGTGTTCAATGTATTAAAAGAAAGATAGGGTCAAGTGTATGTCCAAGTCAAATGAGATAGGCATCGGTTATGTTTATATCTCTCGGTGAATTCCAAGAAATTCGTTATATATGAAATTCACAGAAAAACATTCCTTAACAATCGGCTTAGTTGAGCGTTCAATGCTTTGTTTACGTTCGTTTCTTTCCGTCGCTACTCGGCCGGTGTCGACAACCGAACATTGTCATTTCGTCGTTAGATTTGTATTTGACCTTCGTGTATGTTCGGTACCTTTCGATTAAATTCGTAGCTACTTTTCATAATTATCGTTAGTCTTCTTCGAGCGTCGGAAGGTGTAACAAGGATATTAAATAAAGTGACATTTATTTCGCGTCGCGTGTACGTGTATTCTTCCTATACAAGTGATATTCATACGCGAGCGAGTGTGTGCAGTGCTTAAGAGTGATATGTGCATATATGGATATGGTGCAGTTATGGATATGGATATGCAGGATTGGATATAAAGACAAAGTAAATCTAAAGTAAGCTTACCATAATTTTTAACCTTTTTAACATTTCACCCCGGGTAGGTAGGTTTAATGTTAAACATACTATATGAATAATTTTTCAATTAAAATAAAATCTAATAAGTTATGGTAACGTTGTAGAATTTTTTAACCGGACACTGTATGTACGCGACCATAATTCACACGAATAACTTTCGCTAAATCCTCACATATATGCATCTATTGTACTGAAAAGAATTTAAAATATGATCTCATGTCATGTTTATTTCATAATGATGAATAATTAATTACATCTCTGCAAGTGACTGCTTTCTCTTCTTTTAATTATTTTTCTAACGTTCAAATATTTTTTCTTTTTTTTTTATATATATAAACACGTTGCTGCCTAAACACACTCATACATTCAAGCATTCATAGTTTCTTTGTTTCATATATTTAGGATAAATAAAAATAAAAATAGAAAAAACAGACTATACAGATACAAGCTTAACGCATTAAACAAATTTAACGAACGATAATTTAATTTTAAGGAGATTTTAACAAAAATTCCGTTCGATTTTCAACAACTAAAAGGATATTTCATTAAATAATTTTCAAAGATAGTTTTTGTTTAGACGAAAAAGAAAAAAATGTTAATTTAGAAAAATGATCTATGCAATTAGGTGAAGTTGTTAAAAGGTGATCATTTTTAAACGATTAAACCTGATGCTCTCAGAAAATGAATTTTTCTTGATGGTGGTTTTTTTTTCTTTTTTTTTTTTGCTCGAGTGGTAACACAACCTAAACGATCTAACGAACCAATCAACGCTTTTACTTATTAGGAGTACATATTATATCCTGTACAAAGTGTAAATCTAATTAAAGGGATAGTGTAAAAACAAAATGACACGATGATATATGATGTCAAACACAATATCGTTAAAAAAAAAAAATATATATATATATAAATTATCAAGGATCTACGATGTAGAATGTAAAGTCTTCCGACGTTTATCATTGGCTTTATTTAACGACGCCATTTTCTTTTATCACTCACTTTATCTCTCTTTTTCTCTCTATTCTCTCTCTCTCTAAAATTGTTCAAAATGAATAAATAACAGCTAAAAACTGGTCGATAATAAATGTACATTTTTTACGGAGGATTCATACTTTAACGATTTTTAACTTTCTTCTTTTCTTTCAATGAAATATACTTCATCAATTCTCGATTGTAAATAGTAGAAAAAATAGGAAGAAGAAAAGTACGAACAATTGAGGGATTAAATTATTTTTTTTTAAATGAATATTTGATTTGTCGGATGAGTTCAATTGTTTTAAATAAAAATATCGTCATTTTTTTATCACTTCGATAGTAATTACTTAAAAGTGTTTCTACATTTTTCCTTATTTTTTTTATATTTTATTTCTTGTTAGATATAAAATATTACAATTTTCTAAATAAAAAAAAACTAATCTCAAGTGAAATTTTATTTGATCAAAGCATATAAGATTCTTAATATTAGGTTGTCAAGTATAAAATGAAGAAAAAAAGAAAAGGAACGTCGACCATTACACTTATCGAATATATTTCGTAATATTAAATTATTTGCTTTTTTGTTATTTTTTTCCACACATATGTATTATTATTATTATTATTATTATTTTCTCTTTCATCCTTTTGTTCATATACTACGTGACTGCAATTTATTTTTGTTACCATTCCCCACGCTTAACAAATTCTTATCGACGTAAACCGATCACTACTCGAATAACATTTATAATAAATGGGCTGAACGTGTTTCGTTGAAAATCGATTGTCGTTCTGGGTGATAAGTTTAAGTCAATCGCGTCTGAAGTTATTTTTCATCTTTCATATAATAACTATACTTTCCTTTTTCTTTCTTTTTTCATTTGGAATTATTATTTTTATTTAGATGTAATTAAAGTTAATCTTGCTATATATTTTATAAATTAACTCGGATAAATATTTATTACATAATTATTTGATTGTATGTAAAACTAAAACTAAAACTAAAAGTTTTTATTAAAGTTTATTAAAAATGTTGCAGAATAAAAATAATACATTTATTATTAATAATATTGTAAAATAATTAAATAATAATACGTTGTTACGTTGTTTTTACTCGTATATCTGTGATGAAAAAATAATTAGAAGCTTACATTGATCTTAAGATTTCGAATGATGATCTAATTCCTCAGGACAAATGTGTCCATTAATGCCACGGGTATCTGCTGCTAACATGGCAAATTTCAGTCAATGAAGGACACGGATATGCTCGACCTCGCAAAATGTGCCATTTGATCTCAAACATAATAGTTAACCATGTAAACTGTGACATATATATATCTCAGCAAGCATATTGATGATTTTACAAATGATTGCATGCAGTCACGATGACTAGTGGTTACCCTAATTCGATTTGACGTATACCCGTTACGGTTCTTGTTAATACGTATTATATCAATCACTATTAAATTTTATATTTCATTAGTCGATAAAAAAAAATATAATATTACAAAATAATTATAATAATAATTGAATAATAAAAAGAACTATTAAATGACGATAATAAAAATCTAAATATTAATTTCTTGAATAAAAAATACTAATAATAATAATAATAATAATAATAATTTATATCTTACCATTTGAAAAATTGTTAAGATTGAAAAAAGACATTTTTCATAATTTTATTTGACCATGTAAAATATATTTCAAATATTCGTATTATTTTAAACCAAACATTGCATCAGATATTCAAATGAAATTCTACGATACGTATAGTCGAATAAAATTTTGTTAAATAAATAGAAAAGATGAGAATATAAAACGAGAATGAACAAATTCGAATAAAAAATAAAGGGTAAACTAAATTAACATCGTACTATACTTTGCCATAAATTTTATGATCAATTCTATAATAAATATAAAAACAATTCAATAAAATTAAACGAATTTAATCGTAAACTTTTTGATACAACAATTTTATCCTAGATGTTATAAAAATAATGAAAATAAATAGGTATTTTGATTTAAAAAATAAAAAAAGAAATCACCAAGCAGGGAGAAATTCAATTGAGCGAGTGAAACTTTCGAAGGATAATTTAATGGTGGTGATAGGGGTGATGGTGGAAGGGAAGGGGAATTGGGAAGGGGTGGGAGAAAAGAAGGGGCCTGTTATTGAAATAAATCGAGTTTCGTACCGGTGATTTGTGAATTTATTATTTATAAATAGAAAATCGGGGAAAATCGCGCTTCGTTCATTGAAAACGGTAAAGTATCTAAAAAGGATAGATCGTAAACTAATGGCTAAAGCGAAACGAACGATAAATAAACTAAAAGAAAGAAAGAAAAAAAGATAAAGAAGTATTATACTTTTTTAGGTTTTTTTTTTCCATTCTTCTGTTTATGGATCCAAGTGTATATATAAATAAAATATATGCAAGAGAGGTGAAAAATAATTTATAAAAGGTAGAGTTGGGGAGAATGAGGGGGTTTAATCTACTCTATCTAAAAAATTGACCTCAACGTTATTATTTTTGTTGTTCACTTTAAGCCCGTAAATTAAATCGAAACGTGTCACCGTATATATCACACGAAAAATCATACCATTTTATATCTTCTTCGAGATAACGCAACGTCGTATAATTAAACCGTGATGAAAAAAAAAAAATAACATTCGTTGACGTAATTAACGTCGTATAAACCGAAATATAAAAAAATAAGGTAAAAAAACTATACTTTGCTTTAAGGATACTTAACCTACTCTGAACCTAAAACTTATAGATACTTCAAAAACAAATCTAAAACAAATTACGGGGATTAAACGTTGTTATTGCAGGTAGAAATATAAAAAGTATTTTCAAAGTTGTTAATCGGAAATTATCGAAGTTTTATTTTAGAAAGTTTGAAGAACGGGTAAAGTATCATTATCATCATCATCATCATCATTATTATTGAGGATTTAGATGAGTGAAAAGGGGTAAAAATAGTTTATCGTGTATCTGGAAAATGATATTTTCAACGACAGGAAAATCGAAAATTAGTTCGGGTCCGGAAAAGGGAGTTGTTAATTTCAGCAACTAGGCGTTATAGTCTCTCTCGGTGGTACTAACCCCCAAAAGTGTCATTGGAACGATGGTAATCGACCTCAGTTCGATGACACTAATCCGTTGTAATTATGAGCTAATCGAGTAACCACAGCGGGGCTTTCATTAACCTAATGATCGTGAAAGGGTCCATAGAATCACCCTCCACTTACACATCTTTTGATCTCTCTCTCTCTTTCTTTTTCTCTCTTTCTCTCTCTTTCTCTCTGTGCGTCACTATCATTTTCGTTTAATCCTTTCATCCGTCTATTTATATTAGGTTATTTCTAATTATTTGTATATTTTGTTCTGTTCCATATCCATGAAAAAAGAATCATTATTTTCTTCCAGTGTAGAATATTTCTAAATTTTTATACAGGGGAAGCGAAAAGCTTATTTTTTGGATATCGGTTGGGAGAAAGGAGAAGTATATTTTTTAGTATCCTAAAAATGAAATGTATTTGTGATATTTATTTGTTTTTTAGAAAATAATTTAATTCAATACATTTGTATTAATTTTGCTATTTTTGATATTGATTTTTTCAATATATATTAAAAATATAATTTAAAAATGTATACCTTGATGCAAGTATTAGTAAATCAAGAGAAACCTTTTCGCGATTAATGGAATATTTATTTATTTATTTCTTCTTTTTTTTTTTACATTTCTTGAGATAAAAAATTGGATTTAAAAATGGCAATTTTTCTTCGAAACTTCTTTCCTACATTTTTTATGACTACCGGAGTACGAAAAAGGAAATCGAATGAAGTGGAAAAAGCAGATGGTGGATAAGAATGAGTAAGAGATGGAGAAACATAGAAAGGAAAGACCTGGTGTATATACCTATGAGTAAAAATTTATTAATTTAGAAATGGTGCATTTGAGAAGTGGAAACATATGGGAATAAGTAATAGGAAGAGAGAAAGTGATAGGTATAAGAAAGAGAAAGAATGAAGGGATGCATGGGATAAAAACGAATTTTATTATTCAGTTATCGTAGAAAACTGTCTACCGGAATAAAAGACGAAGAGGATGGGTAGGAGGGATAGGAGGGATAGGAGGGAAGGGGATGATAGAGTAGAAACGGAAAGGGGTAGTTAGATCGACGGAAATGTGATAAATATGTCACTCTCTGAAAGTAGGAGAACAACGAGGAAGTCAATACCATGAAATATTGGAAAATGGAAGGGAAAGTGAGTTAGAGAAAGAGAGAAAGAGAGAGAGAGAGAGAGTTTGTGATGAGAGATATGAGAAACCTTCAGAAAAGATTTCATTCTCTTTTTCTTTATTTTTTTATATTATCACAGGTGTAGACATTTGTTATATTCAAATCGATAACTTCAAGATAATCGTTACAATAATGAAATATAACAAAGATGAATTTAGATTAAAAAAATTAATTTTATTATTAAAATTAAATAATTATTGAAATATGTGTAATATTGTAAGATATTTAAACATTGAATTATATATAATATGAATTATATTATAATATTTAAACTCTCTCTCTCTCTCAATTAAAGAACAAAAAAAATAAAAATTTCTTACAAACATATTTTTAGTATTAAATATAATAATTCTATAATATATCGACTTTAATTTAAATTTAAAGCAATATCTGATCATTTTTGTTACCCAGCAACTCATATATGGGTCAATGCGACAGGAGTGCACGAATGATACATTTTGAAATTATTTTCAACATAAAAATTCATATAAGGATTATTAATCGTCTATTAGATCTTTTGTTATGATTAAATTAAACAATTTAATTAAATAAAAATAGGATAAGATGAGTGTGTTGGTATGACACTTTAAAGTTATCTAAGATATCTCAAGTTGTATGTGTCGTCGTCTTCAAGAAGTGTCAACTTCAATGAAGGATCAAATAGCCTGATAGGGAACGTGATTACAACGTGGGTTAATACCAAACACACAGATATTCTCACACACACACACACACACACACACACACACACTTACACATACATCGTCTAAGGTATTAGAAATTGACGAGGATTCTCTATTATCATGTGCATCTTATTGTGTTAGTTAAATGAATGTATCTAGATTATGGTGTTTAGAATACATATGTACGTATGCATGGTTATTATTATCGTTTATGTTAAAAATTACTTTTTAGAAGACCGAAGATTGTAAATTTCCTTTTCATCATTGCCTGCTTTCTAAATCCGCGCTTATAAGAAATTCATCTTCACATTTTAGCTAGCAACATGTTTTAGTTTCTTCTTTTTCTTATTCTCGTCTTATTTTATAACCTACCACACGTGTATCGTATTTACGTGCAACAACGTGTACATGTATAGTTGGTAAAAAAAAGATTTTATTTAGAAAAAGAAAAGTAAAATTAATCCAATACTGTAATACAATTTTCTTTTAAAATCATTTGTTAAAAAGAGAATATATTTTTAATCCGAACTATGTTTACTATTTTTAAAAAAGAACTTACAACACGTCAAGAAAAATTAGACCTTCAAAGTTAGGAAAGAAACCATAGGATTGATATTAAACATTCTTTCAAGATCCCAACGCAAGTAACTATCGTAAATTCAACATCTGGCTTTGTCTAATGTAAGATATTTTTATCCGAAAACATTCTTCTATTTCTTTTTTGTTATCGTTACTCTACGAAATATTGAGAATTTCATTCTGTTAGTATATTAGGATCAAGATTAGAATTCACACGTATTTAAAACGATCAAATATTAATTACGTGTGGTTTATCTTAAACACATATTCGTGATTGAGTATACACATAGGGGTGAAATTATGTGACAAATCATGGGATTTACGGGATCGTGGTAATCTGATAATCAAATAAACCGTCTTAAGTGTCTGTGTGTGTGTGTCTCTCTCTCTCTCTCTCTCTCTCTGTGTGTATATGTGTGACATTTATTTTCTATTAAGCTAATATTTAAATGAATTTATTTAAAATGACCATATGATTTTAAAATGTGTCTCAAACAGTGGAAAAGAATGGGTAGTATATTTAAAAATAATAATTAAATTTTAATTACCATATAAATGAAAAATATTCTTATCTCCAATGATCGTTTTAAAAAGGAGATAATAATCAAGTTCAAATATTATTAAGAAGAAAAATTTTTCTCCTATATTCTATCTACTTGAATCAAAGTGGTTTTATCTTCCTCACTCTCTTCTCATTCACTCTCACTGTTTGATATCGAAAGTAGAAGATATCCAATGGATATCCTTTTCATAACCACGAACACACGTATACCGAATAAAAAGGATCAGAATTGTAAGGAGTTTCACTTAAAGGTAGTTATCCTCTTATACGTTTTTGTTCTTTAAGGAATTCCTGCTTCTCTTCAATTTTTTGCTTAATTTATACCTAATTTTTGTCAATGAACCATGACGCCGGATAAATACCAGTTTCTATTCGCGAATTAATCATTCGATATTAATTAAAAGAATTATTATATATTTTTTTAAATAGTATTTATTTCATATTTTATTTTTCTTTCCCAAGAAAAATGCGAATAATATTGCGTAATTTTTCTTTTTTTCTTTTATTCAATTTCGACGATCTCGGAGAATTTTTGTTAAAATCACATAAATGTGACTGAAATGAAAGAAAGAAAGAAAATTACTTCATTTTAATAAGTTCTTTTAATTACTCTTCGTAACGAATACTAGTTTTATTAATTTTTTCTTTTTTCTTTCTATTTATAAAAAAGAATTTTCTATTACGATGTAGTCAAATAGTTAATAAGAGAATATATATTCGTCTTGGAATTGTAATATTACCGTCAAGTAAAGAAAAAATAAATGCAAAATGTCATTTAAAAAAGAAATCAAGGTTACCAATTCATCTTTTACGAAACAAATATCTTTTCTTCTTCGAGTGTTTATTTTTTTTTCTGTTGCATTTTATAATCGACTAAAAATTAATTTTATTCCAAACATCGTATTTTTTTTATCCGGCTACCTTATTTAAGAAAAACGAAGGAAAAGAAAATTCTTTCAAACGAAAGAAGATGAAATAGAAAATAAAAAATATAATTAAAGAAAATTTCTGTTTTAACGAATGATAAACGCGAATGAGTAATAAAATGAATCTTATTCGTCGTCAAGGAAGCGTGACCACTTGAAGGAGAAAAGTTCCAACTAATCGAACGAAAGTTCAGCAGCCACGAGAAAGGTGTACCCCTTGCTGCTGAGTGGGATAAGGGTTGGGAGGGTTGGAAGGGGATGAAACGAAGAGAATGAAGAGGGTGCAAGTTAGATGGGAGGAGTGCATACTCGCTAAGTGGTAATTCATTATGCTTATGAATCATCCCGCGAATAAATTTACTAGAACACTACCTTTTCCACCCACCACCCCATCCTTCCCACCTTCCTTCCTTCCACTACCCTTTACTTTCGTCCCTTCCCTTTCATCTTTTGACGTTTCTTTTACTTAAAATCGTTAAAAGTTACCAGAGATAAAATGTTGCAACGCACGATGAATACAAAAAAAAATGAACAGAATAAAACGGGGTATTGGTTTTATTTCGTATGAAAAATAATAAAATTTAGATGTGTGCGTTATTAAATATAATTTATAATAGTAATTTTATAATTTATAATATAAATTTTAGAAATTAAATAAGAATTATAATTTATATAATTATATATATAGTTTTATTATTAATATTATTAATAATATTTAATTTTATTTTTATTTAATATAAAATAAATATTAATATTATTATTTATGCGTTATGCGTTGTATATTATATTTAATTTAAATTTACATTTTATATTTTCGTAATTTATTGTGCACGCGTCTGCGGCATACGTTTAATTTATGGGATTAAAATATTAATGCTATAAAATAAATATAAAATAAAATATTAACGATAAATAGTTTTAATAATCCGTTTTGTTTCTTTATAAATCTACCTTGACATTTCATCAAGGATAAAATCTTAGAAGTTAAAAAAGACAAATTAATGAAATATCATAAACGACACGTAAGAGTAGTAGGAAGTCCTTCGAAGTCAAAAATTAGTCAATCTATTTAGCTTTCCATAGACCCATTGCATGAGTCATTTGGATAATATAATGTTGTTTATCCTTGAAGAGAATAGCTAGCACGATTTCTCCAAGCTCGTAGTAGTAGGAACAAAATGTCACTTGAGGATAGATTTTATTTCAAGAACGCGTACGGGAACGATCAATTTTGCAATGGTGTTATGCGAAAAAGAGTGAAAATGAAAAATCCAACTTACAATATACGTCTCTCGAGATAAATTAACAATATATATATACATAAAAGAGTATCAAAATAAAAATAACAAATAAAAGTTGTGTAGAAAGGTTTTTAAACAAATTTCAATATTATTAGCAAATTCTCAATTCAATTATGTGCATTTTTTGCTTCATTTCATATTAGACAACCTAATATAATAACAATAAATAAATAAAATTTGTTTCTCTTAGGACAGGCAAATGAGTAGTGACAAAAGATATAAGTATAAAAAATTACTTTTGAAAATGTGAAACTTTGGAAAAATCAAGAACGTAACCTTTGCATAACCCTGAAGAAACCCCTTGTTGATACTATCAGGGACGCGACAAAACAATTTGTCACCCGTGGGTACAATTTTATTTGCCATTTTCTCGATAATAAAAAATAAAACAAAATAATAAAAATCATACACGATAGAATTTAATTATATAATAAATATAAAAAATAAAAAAAATTTGTGTTATTCGTTCCTCTTATAAATGTTGTTATCCTTTCCACCTTTAAATTGACCCAACCTTGACCCACCATAAACAATGACTCTGTTGAAATTTTTAATGAACACACTCCGTTGTTCTACAACATTCAATGAAACCTCTAGCACCCTTTCCTCAACACACCACTCCCCATCCCCTTTTTCGCAACCCATTAACGCAATTAAACAATAACTTTTCTGCTAAATCTTCTGACAAGAAAAGAAGAACCTACCTTGGACTACAAATTTCTGAAAGTAAAAACACCTTACGAAACTTTACCCGGGTTAGGACCTTTTTTTTTTTAAACTAACATAAATGTGTTTGAACTAAACTTTATCCGGCAAAGAAAGTGTACACTTTTGTTCTTATCCGGATGAAACATCGGAACTACATATTATACTGAAACTCTTTTCTCACGGAAGCTTTAACAAAATGAAGTTGTAAACTACTACGTCCCTGGTTGTCGGGAAAAAGTATCATAAAATTATTAAACAATAAGAAAAATATCGTTGTTGATATTAGGACTATTATAATTTTGGACTATTATAATAAGGTGTTGTAAAAAAAAAATATGTAGGAAATTTATTTTTTAAAAACTTCATCCACCCACGCGAAATCACATTTTTTTGTCTTCTTCAGGAAAAAGAAAGTAACGTTGTGTCTCGTGAATTGTCTTATAAATAAAATAAATAAGAAATAAGAAATAAATGATAAGAGGAGCACGTGTATTCGCAAGAACACGTTGTTGGGGAGTGGGGATGGGCAGAATGGGTGGGGGATAAAAGAAAATTTGACCTTTTCCAGCTGGTCGCTAAGATGTATTATACATTTTCGAATTAACGAGTGTTATAAGATATAAAAAAAAGAAAAAAATAGAAGAAGGAGAAGAAGATAAAACAGGAAAAATATGGATAATTTAAAAACTTCTCTTATCCAAGTATATATATATATATATGTATGTATATATGTATGTATGTATGTATACTGTATACTTTCTGATCTCTCGTCTGTTTATACAGCGTAAACATTATCCAAGAAACAGACTACGAGGAGACATCCTGTCGAGAAGGTGATATCGGGTGCATTATACATAAACTAGAAAAATTGTACAAAGGGAGAGGAGAGGGGAAAGGGAAGAGGGTACTTTAAGGAGATATTAAAAAATATTAAAACAATAATAATGATTAATAATAATAATAATATCAAATAAATCGATAGAGTGAAATATTTCAATTTTTAATATATTCACAAAATGTAGAATTTTATTATATTTTTTTTCGTTTAATTATTAAAAATAATATTCACAAAAGTAGGAAGAAGATTTAATAGAGATATATTAGAATAATAATAATAATAAGAATAATTATATTATTGGTTGTATTGAATTTTGACCAATAAGTAATATATGAAGATTTATAATATTTGAAGTATTAGGGTTTATTGATTGAATTATTAAAAATATTCCCAGTGAACACATAACGTTAATATGACGTAAATATTTACTTAATTTACGTAAATTACGTAAATCGTACGTCATATTAACGTTTTGTGTTCACTAGGATTATTCATAAGCTAGAGAGACTTACATGATTACTTATTGTAAGTAATATTTTTTTCACACTCAAACACCAATTCTAGGAGATATATATATAACATTTATTTTAATTGAATTATATGAAATATCAAAGAATGGTTTTTCAAAAAACCGAAATACTAAAACTCTTCGTAATTTTATCTACAGAAACTAAAATACAATAAAGGAAATTCTCCGAAACTTATAAACTTATTGGCAAACATAATAATAATAATAATAATAATAACAACAATGATATAACAACGAGTACAGAGTAGCAAATGCTTTATCAAACGAGTAAAATGGAAAATAAATAAATGAGCTGCACAGTATAAGCTAAAGTAGACTAAAGAAGGGAAAGAAAAGAAAATAAACGAGAAAGAAAGAAAGGAAAAGAAAAGAAGCAAAATATAAAAAAAAAATATATATAAAAAAATAAATCAAAAGATTCAAGAACGAGACGAAGAAATAAGGGGTGTGAGGTGGAGAAAAGAAGAAAAGCAACGGGCTGTGTGGCCCTTCTTTTTTTTTTTTTCTTTGGTTTGCGAGTAATCAAAGAAAAAGAAACGGGGGAAAAAATAGAAAAAAATAGGGATCGAGAAGGAGAAGAAAATATCTTCGAGTAAAGTAAACAAGAAACAACTCCACATTCTCGTACACTGGTAACACGGGTAATACATGAACACTTATTTACATTATTCGTGTCAAAGGAAACGAAGAGGAAAAACAAAAAACGGTAAAGGTGAAAAGGTGGGTTGGATAAGAAAGTACAGTGGGTTGTGTTTGGCAGAGGAGAAGGAAAGAGGGAGTAGATGAAAGAAGTTGAAGAAATGTTGAAATATTTTATAGCAACGAAAAGTGAAAAATGTTAGTAGTAAATAGGAATAACTATAACAAAATGTAAAGAAAAAGAAGTTTTGGTAAAAAGAAGAAACAGAAACAAAAACAGAAAGAGAGAGAAAGGTAAAACGAATTCATTGCATTTGTGTAACTTCGTACCAACGAAAAGAAACACGAGAGAGAGAGAGAGAGAGAGAGAGAGAGTAGCTTAAAATACAAAAAACAGAAAAGGTATAAAAAACACGAGTAAAAGAATTAAAAGTTAAACCTGAAATGAATTAAAACGAATGTAAAAAAAAAGCAGATTTATTTATATTTTCTTCTGTTTCTTTTTTTTTTTCTTTCGTATAATTTAAATTAAGGAATCTTAGAAACGTTTTAACAAGATAACGCGTTAGAATAATGAAAAATTACAAAACGAGAATATATTCGAGTAGGATGGTAGAATCGTAGACCAGAAAAAAAGAAAGGAAAAAAAAATTGTGAATAAGAAAAATGAGAGTAAGTTTAAAAGTGAGCTCGTTTGAATTAGTATGACTTCGTGCTTCCGTTCGACGAAAAAAAACGTGGGTGAAGCATTCACATATAAAATATGAACAAAAAATCATAATTTGAAAAGGAAATTTTAAAGAACGAGAAAGAAATTTAAACAAAAAAAAAATAATGTAAAAGAGAAAACACCGTACAACAGATGCATTAATAATGTAGGAAGAAAATCTCGTATGTTAGATGACGTTTAAATAAATATAGTTAACAAATTATATTAATAATAATAATAATAATATTAGGTTGGTGGAAAAATAATGTCTGTTTTTTTCCATTGAATTGTGGCTACAAATTCGACACTACTTTCCCACCAATCTAATAATAATAATAACAATGAAAGTAGAGGTGGAACGACAAATGTCAGGGAGTGTAGGTAAAATTGAAGAAATATAAGTTTGTGTGAGAGAGGAAAAAGAGAAAGAAGAGAATAGAATGAAATTTTATTCATGTCCAAGACGTGTGCATGATGG
Organism: Mischocyttarus mexicanus; assembly: GCA_023678845.1. NCBI lineage: Eukaryota > Metazoa > Arthropoda > Insecta > Hymenoptera > Vespidae > Mischocyttarus > Mischocyttarus mexicanus. Next base: position 1,010,844 of record JACGTP010000031.1, on the reverse strand, counting down.
ATAACGTTAATAATATATTAAAAAGAAAGAGATAGGTATACATAAGTAGATAGTAACAATGAAACCAAAGAGATAGACAGACAAACAGACAGTCAGACAGATAGAAGAGAGAGAAAGAGAGAGATAGCATAATAATAAGAAGAAAAAAAAAAGAAGGAAAGAATATAGAAATGTAATAAAATGCAATGGAAATTTGTAATCATATAAGTGGTTGAGTAAATATTATCCATGTGATGGACAAGATAATAAAATATAGAAACACGAAAAAGGTGGAAGATAAATTTAATATTAAAAAAAAAAAAAAAAGAAATTCGCTAAAGAGGGGTAGAAAACAAGTTGGGATAAAAAGTGCAAGGAATGTGACTTTTAAACGTATTATAAAAGTTTTTTTTTGTTCTGGTATAAAGAAATAAGGGTGAGATAGATGTCAAAGGGGTATTGCAAAGAAGTGACCGAGTGGTAAAATTTCTTTTGTTCTTGAAGGATAAAAGAATAAAAGTTGAAGAGAAAGAGAGAGAGAGAGAGAGAGAGAGATATGTGATATTAAAAATAAAAGATAAAAATATGAGACATCTACGATTTTTATTTTATTTTATTTTATTTTATTTTTTGTATTATTTCCTAAAGGATTAAGAAATGAAAGGTTTTATAAATAAAAAAAAAAATAAGAAGAAATAAAAAGTGACTTTCAAGGAGTAAAATATCGTTCATCCAGGAAGAGATTTATAAGATAAATAGAGATAAAAGAATGTAGAAGAAGATAGTGTAAGAATAAAGGTAAAAGAAGCTGTGCGAAAGAAATTGATTAACTTTAAAAGAGTATGGATAAACTATAATACTTTCTCTCTTTCAAAAGAAACGGAATCGGAAATAGGTAAAACTTTTTGTCCCTGTAGAATTAAAGAATATAAGAATAAAAGTAAGAGAGAGAGAGAAAATGATAGATAATGTTATATTAAAAAAAAAGAATAAAAAATACAAAAAAGAAATGAGAGAGACGAGAAAAAAAAATTGAAACAGTGAGATAAATAAAATTTATCCTTTTTCCCCATTCTTTTGAGGATGGATATAAAAAGGTAATAAAATAATGAAAGAGAAAATACAGGTAAAGGAAAAGAAGAGGAAAGATATAACTAAACGAGATAGTGCGACAAGTAATAGTTGGTTTGATTGGACACATGTATACAATCTTGGTAAAGTAAGAGTATAAGAATAAAAGAGAGAGAGAGAGAAAGAAAATTATTCGATAAGTAAACAAAATAATCCCTAATAATAAAAATATAGAAAGGAGGAAAATGTGAAGTCAAAAAATAAAAACGAATTGATCGTAAAAATGTGTAAAAAAATGTTTCATACACGATTTCACATTTTTTCACAATTTCGTATATCAAAAAAATATAATTCAATATTATCTTGTTTAAGTATACTTTTATATTTAAACGAGAACGTTACGTTTAGTACACATTTAATATTTCGCGAGTAATTAAAAACGGTAGATTTTAGGAAAGAATTTCGCGTAGGAAAAATTACACTTAATTTTGGTAAAATAAAAATATAAGAATAAAAGAAAGAGAAAGTTATAGTAAACAAAATAATCTTAATAATAAAAATATAGAAAGGAGGAAAATGTGAAGTTAAAAAATTAAAACGAATTGATCGTAAAAATGTGTAAAAAAATGTTTCATACACGATTTCACATTTTTTCACAATTTCGTATATCAAAAAAATATGGTTCAATATTAACTTGTTTAAATATACTTTTTTATATTTAAACGAGAACGTTACGTTTAATACACATATAATATTTCGCGAGTAATTAAAAATGGTAGATTTTATACAAGAGTATTTCATTCAGTTCATATTTATTCATATGATATAATACATAACTACATAGATTATACTTAAGAGATAATACTTTTTAGGAAATTAATTAATATAAGATAAAACGATAACAAAAATTCTAAATAAAAATACACACAAAAAGAAATGTTTAAATATTGCCGATTAATTTCAACGACAGGTATCAGAACCTTTTCAAACAATTGTAAGGCCGTTCTAATACGTCAAATATGACATAACAAAGAAAAATAAAGAAGAAAGGAACCTAATCTAACAAACGAAGAAAAGAATAAAAAAAAAGAACTTGACCAGTCTTCGAGTTAAATTTTTCCTTTTATTTTCGGTTAGGGGAGATATAAAATAGAGTAAGAATAAAAGCAAAAAATGATAGAAGGGGGAAGGTTGGGAGGGTATAGAGACGTGTATCAGAAGGTCGTGTGTGAATTTGGTCAAATAAATGTACGAATGTTCTAATGCGTCAAATATGATATGTCCCAAAGAAAAATAGTTAAAAATGGAACAACAAAAAATCTGACAAACGAAGAAAAGAAGTTGTGACAGTAGTTCGGTTAAATTTCTCCACATTTTTTCTCCAGTTAGAAAGAATATAATACAAAATATCACAATGACGCGTATCAAAAGGTCATGTATGAATTTGGTCAAATAAATGTATGTTTTAATACGTCAAATATGATACCTCACAGAGTTAAAAATAAATTAGAAAAGAAGACAATAATATTTAAGAAACAGAGAAAAGAATTAAAATAAGAATCAGATAGGAAATTATCCAGACACTTTGGTTAAATATTTTCTCTTATTCCGGTTAGAAAAATAATACAAAATATTTCAATGACGCGTATCAAAACGTCATGCGTGAGTTTGGTCAATGTTAATAGAATTTAATATCCCACTGGGTTAAAAATAAATAAAGAAAAGAATGTAACAAACGGAGAAAAGAATTAAAATAAAACAAGGAAGTTGACCGGACTTTAGGTAAATTGTTCCCTTTTTTTCCGGTTAAGGGATACACGAGAAAAAAGAATCACAGAAAGAGAGAAAGAGAAGGGGAAATGTTGAGAGAGAAGATTGGAGGGGGATAGATAGAGAAAGAAAAAGAGAAAGAGAAAGAGAAAGAGAAAGAGAGAGAGAGAGAGAGAGAGAGAGAGAGAGAGAGAAATGAAGGAGTAGTGGAAAATGAGACGATAACGCAAGCGCAGGAAATATTGTCAGGGCGATGTCTAAAGCGTCCCGAGGCGTCCCGACGTCTCTCTTTCCGTTCATTCGACGTCCGCGCGCGAACCGAGAAACCCTCATAACGTATGAATATTTACTATTACGTTTCTTTTCGTTTTAAAACTCGTATATTCCCGATCAAAATAAAATTTTGACATCATTACTTTGTATCTTCTTATCAAAAATAAATCATATTTTCGCACATCTTTATTATATTTTAAAAGAAGAAAAGAAGAAAACAAACAAACAAATTGACCAAGGGAGGAAAAACTTTTAAACGTACAGTGTCATCGAATGTACGTGTGAATTTGATTTATTTTATTTTTGTTTTCTAAGCAAAAGTTGAAAAAGTCATTTCGTTTTTCCCGCGCTTCTATTTTGGTTTCTGAAATCTATTTTTCTTTTCGACGGGTTCGTACTATTATCGTAAAACGTGATCGAATTGTTACATTATTTGAGTTAAATGATTTTATAAATATTCTTGTTTCTTATTTTCTTTTTTAATTTTGATAATTCCGATTGAGATAAAAAGGGAAATAAAAAATTGAAGAAGAGGTAAAGAAAATAAAAAAAGATATGAAGAATTTTAAATCGAGAAGAGATAGAAATGGATTTTATTTATTTCCAATAACTGTAAACGTGAACTAAAAACATAAAAAAAGAAAGAAAAGAAAAAAAGGAATAAAAAAAGGAGCAGAAAAACAAGGGTGTGTTAACAAGTTGATTAAAGTAGAAAAAAGGAAAGAAAGGAAAAGAAGAAGAAGAAGAAGAAGAAGAAGAAGAAGAAGAAGATAGGAAGGGGATAAAAGAAGATACGTCGGTAATGATCCGGCCTGTAGGATTATCCGAAAAATTCCAATTGGGGGAAAAGAAGGTAAAAGTGATCGACGAGACTTTAATCCTGATCGAGGTGGTTTCACAGTGTCCACCACCTAGGGATATCCAATTTCTAGGATTTAATCGTGAGGAAAAAAACAAGGAAGAATTAGAAAAGAAAGTGGTCTCGTGGGGATTGAAATTGCACGCCGAAGAGGAAGTTAAGAAGAAAACGTGGTGCGGAGGTTGGTGGTGGTGGTGGTGGTGGTGGTCGTCGTCGTCCGTTGGTAAAATAAATAGAAAAAGATTATCGATCTTTCGTGATCTATGATCAAAGATTATTTGATTTCTACAAAAAACGAATACACAAAGATAGAAGGAAGAAAGATTGATACGAGATGAATACTAGTACGAGTAATAATAATAATAACAGCAGCAACAATAATAATAATAATATAACATCGTTTATGGATAATCATCACAATGATTACGAATGCGGTAACAATTTGGAATCGTTTCATTTGGTATACGCACAAATACACGGTTGGGCAAGCCTATTCGTTTGCATATTCGGTTGCATAGCAAATAGTTTGAATATAGCTGTACTTACGAGACGTGATATGAGATCACCAACTAATATGATACTAACCGGTCTAGCGGTTGCTGATTTATTGGTTATGATAGAATACGTACCGTATGCTATACACCTTTACCTGTACCATCGTTCACGCAAGGATACTTTTACTTACGGTTGGGCAGTATTCGTATTGTTCCATTCGAATTTTGGCCAAGTATGTCATACCATATCGATATGTTTAACATTGACACTTGCTATATGGCGTTACATAGCTGTAGCACATCCGCAAAAAAATCACGAATGGTGTAGTCATAAAAGAACTATCATAGCTATAGTTGGTGCTTATTTGTTTTGTCCTATACTGTGTGTACCCTTGTACATAACCACCGAAGTTAGACCGCAGACAGAAATGTTGGATGAAAATGGGATGAACATTAATCTGACTAAAATTATTAATAACAACGATGTTAATCGTCGTAATGATAGTATATACAAAACGGCAACAAACGTTACTCTTTATTTCGTGAAATTAACTGAAACTGCCAGGATACACGGTATGCTTAAAGAAATGAACTTTTGGATTTACAGCGTTGTTATCAAATTAATACCGTGTCTTGCGTTGACGATTTTGAGTATCAAATTGGTATTGGTATTGCTCGAAGCTAAAGAACGTAGAAAGAAACTTACTACCAAAGGATTGAAAACGAATAATCAAAAATTAAACGACATGACTACTACGACAACGACGAACAACGATACTGCGAAAATGAAAAATAAGAAAAAAGCTAATAGAAATATGGACAAGGAAAGGCAAACTGATAGGACGACTATGATGCTATTAGCTGTTCTACTTTTATTCTTACTCACCGAATTGCCTCAGGGTGTACTCGGTTTGCTTAGTGTCATATTGGGCTCGGGTTTCTTTCATACGTGCTACCTTATGTTAGGTGAGTATTTTTGTGTCCTGATTTTTCTTCCTTCGATGTTACAAATTTCTTTCTATTTTTCTTCTGGTATTTCTTTATTTCCTTCTTTCTCTGTTTGTTAATAAAATTTCAATTAATTTCAACAACTACAGAACAATTTTCTTATAAATTGCTATACTTTATCTTTTATGAACGATTATTTTTAATAAATAATATAAAATGTAACATATGTTCATATTTTAGACTTTGTTTATTATTGGGATGCTTAAATAATTATTTTTCTTGAAAATTTTTTCTACTTTTTATTTCAACTTTTTATTTTTATTTATCAAAACACGAAGAAAGACTATAGAACAGACATCAATGTTGTACGCTTGAACTCTCGGTATCTAAAATCCCACGAGATAGTCTGTGTCTTGTCCCAAAATAAACCTTTCGCCAGCACATTATCGTGAAAAGCCGATTTTCCGATGGTGAGGTGGACACAGGGGAATGGAAGAAACGTTTGCTCCATTTTATCGACAGTATCATTTCCCACTTGGTTTGTTCTTGTTTTTCATTAAACATCTTCGTTGAAAATATTTATTGCTATTAATTGACAGTGGTAAAAGGAAGTAAATAATACTTCTTTGATTCATTGTAAGTTATTTTAATATAAAATAAATCATAAAATGCATTTATCCAATCTTTTTATTTACAATTAGATTGGTTTATTATCATAATTACCATCACATATGTATACCACATGCATTATGCTTTAAATAATTAAGTATGAAAAATATGAAGGATTTCGTGCTGAAAATATTTATAATAATCGAAAGGTTTAATATGATTTAATATTACATAATACATCTATGTACACATATGTATGAAAATCTGTTTTATTCGTGTGAAAACTGGAACGAATTGTATTTCATCTTTTGCTTTTTATATTATTAATAATTCGTAAAAAGTAAGCCATTGTTTCGAAGCGTTACACGCGGTGTAACTTTTTGTATTATACTCTCTCTCTCTCTCTTTTTCTGTTTTTCTCTCTCTCTCCTGTCCTTTTTATTTCACCCTTCAGATCCCACCCAACCCTTTCCATTTCTATCGTTCGGAAAACCGTGAAACTGCAAGGTGCATACAATCGGACTGATGGCTTAGCTCGCTTTTCATTTCACTAATCGACTAGGTTCTTTGTTCCAAGGGTGATATAGAAAAATCCAACAGATTTTTTTTATTATGTCTCTGACTGATGATGCCGAAGGTATATTTTCTTTTTTTTTTTCTATTTTTTTAATTTATCTTTACTTTACTTTATTTTACTTTACTTTACTTCGCTTCGATAAACCAAATTTTTCAAAACCATTTTTTGATAAACCAAATCTCGAATTAATATATATGTATACAAAAAATATTTACTCGTAGTTTCTTTAGATTTGAAAAATGATTTTTCAAAGCAAATGACATTTGTGATCTTACAAAATATTCATTTATATAATATTTAAATTTATATTTAATATTTATATTTTTTATAGATAAAGAAATGAATAAAACATTGTTTCTATTAAGAATAACTAAACGTGTCATGCCGATTAGTCAATTATGTTCTGATTTGTTTTATTTTAATTGGAGCTTATCCGTTTATTAAATAACAATATGTGCTATTACTTAAAATAGAAAATTATTTAATTGCGTATTCGAATATTATATCTTTGATCTTGGTTAATTTGCTCGTTTCTGGATTAGTGAATACTAATATGACTCTATTTATTTTATAATATTGGAAATATGAGAGAGAGAGAGAGAGAATTCCGATAGAATATATTAAGAAATTAATGGGAAGATTTTAAAAAGAAAATAAAAAAGAGAATAAAGAGGGTGAGAATAAAGATACCTTGGTTTTACGTACGTGTAATGAGGTACTAATTTATTTCGCTTAATTATTCATCATTAGGCTTGTAACGAATACAAAATTAAACGAATAAAATGACCTACATTTCGTATTTGATACGATAGACGAATTTAATTATCGAAATTAAAAGGGTGGCGTCAAAAAAAAAAAAGAAGAAATATCCTTGAATGAAAAATAAACAAATTGAAAGGACACCAAAGAAAATCTAAACGAAACGATTAATCATTGTCGCTAAAACTAAATAAAAAAAAAAAGAAACAAAAAGGAAGAAAAAGTAGAAGGAAACAAATTACTTGGACTATTACTTAACAAAAACAAAAAAATAAAAATAAAACTATTTGATACAAAAGATGATAAATCCTTAAAGAAAATAAATGAACGATTTAAAAAAAAAAAAACTAAACCCTTCTTTTTCTCCACAAATTCACCCTCGCCTTCGTCCTTTTCTTTCATTCCCACCTATGGAAAAATGCCAACCTAAAACTTAAAAGGATAAATGACTCTTTCGTAAATTGGAGAAAAAAGGAAAGAAGAATGGTGAACAAAAAGAAAAGAAATTAAGTAACTAAATAAAAAAAAAAGAGCCCACTGAGTAAGTAAGTAAGTACGTAAGTAAGTAAATGACACATCAACTTATAATTAAGTTTCCTCCTCCGAAGACGAATTAGCTCATTTTTCAGTGACAATTTGCCAAGATATACTTTCAACGAGTTACCTTGTTATATGTTTCTCAATTCTTACTTCGTATATATACATATATATACATTCGAAAACTTTGACTAAAATTGTATTATTTAAGTTTAATAAACTTATTTTTTTACAAAATATAATATTTCACATAATATTTATAATATTACAATAAACAAATAAATTAATAATATTCTAATTTATAATTAAATTATATATAATATAATACACACACAATATAATACACGATTCACCTATAAAAAATTTCAGATATACATGGTATCATCCTTTGTATTAATTCTTAAGTCTTTGGCCAAGAAAGACTATTCATAAATAATAAAAAAAAAAAATATATATATATTGTATATAATATTTGCTTGTATATACACTGATTCGTGTATCGGACTAAGAGTTCTCTTCTTTGAACATTCTCACAAGATCCATCGAATCGAGAAGAAGCAAGACACAAGCAACCCTTTCTTTCCCCCAACTCTCACCCCTTTCCCTCTCTCACTCTCTCTTTTTCGTTTTACTTCAGAATGGCAAAGTTGTCCTGGTTTACGAAGTGCAAACACGTGATGCAGCTATTATTCTCTCGCTTCATGGCGATATGCTTCATATAACGGTTGCTCAGAACCGACTTCCTCCTCTTCTACAAACCCCTCTCTTTCTATACCACCCTACCCAACCCTACTCAACAGACATATATACTACCACCCAATCCAACCCAATTCAACCCAACCCAACTCCAACCCCACGCAACAACCGATTCTCCTTCACAATACACAACGTCGCTTCCAATAAAAAAAGATCCGCTTCTGCCCAAAGCTTTCCTCTTCCTCTTCCCCTTCCTCCATTCTCTTTCTTCATTCATTTTTTCTTGTTAATCTTTTTTTTTTTAAACAACATAATAGGATATCGATCCCAAAAAAGAAAAAAGGAAGGTAGCATTGAAGTTGGCAAATTTTAACGATCATTCAACCCCTCGTTTCGATAAACAATACTCGTTACTTTCGCAATCATAAAACCATGTGTTATTTTTCTCAAACCAGTTATTATTATTTGATTTCATTTTCATTCTTTCTGACCTATTAATTCGATTATAATTAATCGTCGATATAATCGATATTCAAAATAAAAAAATTACAATTCAATTAAAATATTAACATCGAAATGTTAACGTGAATAAAATTAAACCAGATTATAATTACTCCGGTTTATTTATTAATAAACCTACACATATACATATACTTGTATGATACATGTTCACATATAACGTAGAATGTGGAATAATTAGATACTTGAAGAATATTTTCGATTTTTATATTTCTTTCTTTATTTCTTTCGTTTTTTTTCCTTTTTTTTTTCATTTGATTTTGATTACCGCAAATATCTTCAATTAATTTAGACGAATACCTCCATTAAATGTTCACTCACGCGTTTTGATTTAAAGTTAAATTTGTGAAAGGTTGATAACAGGAATCGGTGTTGCTTATTTTATAGTAGTTAATCGTGTGAAATGACCGATCGCTAATTACTCGATCGACTCGACGAATACAATTCCCATCGTAAAAGCGAACGAAATAGTTCCTGCAGTGATTTAACGTGTGTACACGAGCTATCCATCAATGCCATAATTATACCTATAGATATATATCGAATATATATCTATATATATCGTCTGTGTGTGTGTGTGTGTGTATTTGTATATGTATGTATTTATTATGACCCTTTTGAAGATACATTCAACAATATCGTTGAAAGGAAAACGATACAATGATAATATAACATTAATGCAATAACCAATTGCAACATATTTCCCTTTATATGAAATAATAACAATAATAATTATTATTATTATTATAGTTATGAGGGTGTGTAATTTACTCTCATAAATATTATTACACTACCAGTATTATTTTATTTTTTAAATATTGTAGTTAGTGGTTATGAAATTATTATTATTATTATTATTATTATTATTATAGTTATGAGGGTATGTAATTTATTCTCATAAATATTATTACACTATCAGTATTATTTTATTTTTTAAATATTGTAGTTAATGGTTATTTTATAATATAATTTTGTTTATATAATTAAAATAGTTAATTTTATAGTTATGAAAATATTATTATATTGAAATTATTAAATAATAATTATTAAACGAATATACTTGTACCCCAATGAATAATCTAACATCGATCTTTTTCACATTTAATCCAAACAATTTCGAATGATACAGAGTTCTCGTTTAAGAAATATTTTATATCACATACACACACGCACATACACGAACACTTATATATTCTTTTTTAATTTAAAAGTAACCATTAGGAATTAATTTAGAGTTCCATGCACTCGAGGTTTACGATTGGAACGTTTTACGATCGTTATATATTAATAATAATTCTTGACCTAGTTGTTTGGATCAAAACAACGTTGATGCGAAATTGTAAAACATAGAACACTTGTCTTTTTATCCTTGTTTATCTCAACCCTTCTTTCTCTCTCTCTATTTTTTCTTTTATTTTCTTCTTTCTTTCCTCTTACAATTAGTTTACTTCTCACGTTAGCACGATCAGTGAATTCCACGGTGAACCGAAATCACGGTTGAATAACTTTAGTTTTAATTAAAAAAGAAGTCATTTCTCGTTGGAAGAGAAAACAATGTCGAATAAAAATTGTCTGCAGAAGAATTGCAATGAAAAAAAAAATATATTAAAAAGTTAAAAGAAAAAGAAGAAGAAGAAGTGGAAAAAGTGGTAGAGGAAGAATAAGGAAACATGTTATGAATTTTTATACGTATTTGCATTATCATTGCTATTTTGCTCCTATTGTTTTTTTGATACGTTTGTTTTTTTAAATTTAATTTAATTTATGTTTCATTATTAAGCGTCATTATTAATTCTGCAATTACGTGCAATGCTATAATAAATACAACATTGTAGGAAACTTTGAACAACGTGAGAATGGTAAATTATTAATTAATATAATACTATACTTTTGCTATTAAAAAAAAACACACTCACAAACGTGTCAATGGTAAAATTTTATAATTGGATATATTTTTATATTTTTTATAAATTTTTTATTATTTTCTAAATCGATAAAAAATAACGTTAAAAAAATATTATAAATTATGATTAATGTTATTATTTATACAAGCATAAATTAAAATATAGCAATGGGGGGGATATTATTAAAACCTACAAAAATCATTTCGAAATCTCAATTTCCAGATATAAATTACAACGAATCCTTGGTTATTCCTAGTTCTATTATGGACGAATATTTTTATGGAATTTATGGTTTACGGAAAAAGATCCCTCTTGATCCCGTGGTATTCGTAAGGAAAAGAGAAAGAATAAAAAGCCACTTATGGTTATTATTGTCAAGGATAACCATAAAAATGTCATATAACATGTCAGAAAATATAGGTTTTTTTTTTTCGTAAAATTGCACGATGCTAAATAATTATACGCTTTACGTCGTGTATGAAGAATTTTCTTTTGTTTTTTCTTTTTTATTTTATTTAAAAGTAAAATCACATATGGATGTTCGTATTTAATTGTTAGTTAATAAAAATAATTTGTTACAGTTTGTCCTACGACGAGAGACCGAAATTTATTTTTTGGAATCGTAATTTACTTTTTTCAAGACTTCGATAAATTTTTGATTGAGTTATTTTTTCATTTTATTTTGCACCAGTATACTAAACGCATACTATAGTCTTTATTTAAAAGACTATTTATTCGATTTTCTGTAATCGTCCTCTTTTTATATCTTTCTTTCTATTTCCTTTTACTTCTGCACGAACGAAGTTAGTAAAAGGTACCATTTTCTTTTGCATCCCAACGAATAATAGTTTATGCAAAAAAATATTAACCGATCTAATCAATTCGATTTGATTCAATTCGATTCGATTCTATGTGTGTACAGTCTTTCATCCTATACCCTCTTTTCTTTTTTTCTTTTCTCTTTTTCCTATACAGAATCAGAATTTGGTTCGTCTCTTTTCACAAAACTACCACGTACTATTGACATATATTCCTCGAGATTGATAATAGGAATAGTAAAATTCGACTGACTCTTTGATACACAATTTAAAAGAAAAAAAAAAGAAGAAAAGGAAAAAAAAGAAATGAACTAGAAAACTAAAAAGAATAAAAGTAGAATAAAATCTATTCGTTTGTTGAATACAAATGAAAAGGAAGAAGGAATTCTAAAAGTTCTACGTTATACTTCGTCTCCCTTTCTTTTTCTCAACACACACACACACACATACGAGTATATATATATGCACACACTCTCTCTTTTTCATACATACTTCATACATCTTTCGTACATTTCATACATTTTTTTCGTACATACTTTCTAACACACACACGTGCGTAAAGAAATAACTCCAATCATGCACTTACATGCATTTTTGTTCACTTAACACATACACACATATACACACTTTTTTTTTACTAATACACATGCATACACGCGTATACGTGCATGTACTATACTCTAACTCACATACGCGTATCATATTCTTCTTTTTTTCTACCTTAAATTTCTTTTATTACTCCCAATAGAATTTCAACTAAATTCTCTGTATGAAGCTTGTTACTGCTAAATTTAAATGAATTTATCAAAGAGAGACACACATAGGTAATAGAACTGTTTGTACTAGGAATCAGAATACGGTGACGTTTAGAACGAATTGTTGAAATTTCATTGTGTTATGGTTGTCTACTACGTCATTCTCTGTTTAACAAGGAAATTCTCTACTAAAATACCTGTCGCTAACTCGAGCAGTCAAATTCAAAACTGATTAGAGAGTTCTTTTTTCTTTTTTCTAACTTTTCAATTATTTAAACTCTACGATAAATTTTTCTATGATTTTTATTTTTTATCTTTATCCATCAATTTCTATCTGTCTCTCTGTCTCTCTTGTTTCTGTTTGTAAAATTATTAACATTTTTATGAAACGTTAATTAATATTGTACAATAATCGTGAAAAGATTCGATGTGATTTTTATAAAAAAAAATAAAAATATTTGTCTTAAATTTTGTATTAAAAAATAAATGGAAATGAAAGGAAAAAGAACATGACGATAAAACAATGGATGAATAATATCATTGAGAATCACTGAAGCAACTATCAGATTAATGTATATATACCATCAGTAATCAGTTATGTATACTACAGGTAACTCTACCGTAACATGATTAATTCGTATCGAGTTATTTGGAAACTATGTTAAACGTAACTTTCGAGTCTATAACTTCCTACAGCAATAGTGTTCAAATGAAATCGATCGATCGATCAATCGAATTTTATGTCAAACGATTTTAAGTCAATATCTAAAAGTTATTCAATTTTTATTTTTATTTCTTCCCCACCTCTTTTTTTTCTTCTTCCCATATAATCTCCCTTTTTATCCAAGAGTTCTGCTATTTTCTCAGCACTGAACTCTGTCATCGTAGAATTTTGATTTGTAACTTGATTTCAAAACTACAAAGGGAATCGTGTTCTCTTTGTTTCTTACTTTTTAGAAAAGAAAAATATTATACAAAAAGAATTATCTTTTATTTTTGAATAACATAAATTACTATATTGAAATATTTAACAAATAATGTATATAAAAATATTATAAAAAGTAAAACACAAAAAAATATTAAACGTTTTTAAAAAGTCCACGTTCAAAAAGATAAAATAAAAATGAAACGAATTAAAGGATGGAAAAGACAAATAAATAATCATTCTTTTATGTCAAGCAGCTGTCGAATGAAAAAAAAAAAGAAAAAGGTATAGAAGAAAAAACCATTTGAAACAATTTAACAGAATTAAATTAAATCACTACGAAACAAGAGTAAGAGTCAATTTTTTGTCGCGTGTCAGAACCATAACGAATGGCAAAACACATTTGATTGAATAAAATAAAATTATATATATAAACCATAAAAAAAAATAAAAACCACAGATGTTAGTTAGGTGAATACAAATAAATATTATATTTTGTTTTTTTAAAAGAATCTATTTTCATTGAAATGGTCTTTTTTTCTTCAGGAACAAATTATTAACATCGGTATTCCTACTCTTCGATAGGCAGTTATTCGTAAAAAGATTGATGAGAAGAAAGGAATCCTACATATATAATATATAATATTATAATATTATAATATATTAGGTGTACAAATAAATTTCCGCCGTTCTTATTAAAAAATTAAGCATTTGATGATTTTAAATGATGTAAAATTGCTTGCTGAGTTACTCCTAATATAAGTGCAAGTTTTTCTTACGTTTGGCATAAATCTTTA